>JAOTAY010000009.1:25419210-25430595 GCA_025629805.1 Erythroxylum baracoense | reverse complement strand
GCTAATGTTTCTTCCACAAAAATTTTGATTAAAATTTCAAGAGTTCTATCATTCCACTCCGCTTTAACCCTTTTTTTTCAATTTATCCCCACCTTGAATATCTTTACTTGGTATTGACATTTTCTATAAACAACAAAATCCCCACTGCATATAACAATGAATTTAACAAGTAGAAGAAAATATTAAAGCATAAGTAAAATAACATAGACAAAAGTATAATAAGCATTAAAAGCATTAAATCTTTTGTGAACTCAGCATTAAAAGCATAACAACGATTGTGGAAGTTTATGCATTTACAGATGAGAAATGGACAATTTATGAATTTGTTAAGATGCATAATCATGATTTTGTTAAGTTGCATATTACCCAGTAATTGCGTGCATAATCATGAATTTGATAAGTTGCATGTTATCCAGTAACTGCGTTATACGTGCATATTAAAACATGCATAATCATGAATTTGATAAGTTGCATATAAAAAAATGCAGACGTAGACTTGCGTTGAACGCCGACAAGACTTGCGTTGAACGCAGACCTTGTCTGCGTTAAACGCAGACGCAGACGTTGCCTTCGTACGCAGACGACCACACAGTATTGTTGGTGGTATCTTTTTAATGTGGCAATCGACGTCAGTAATGTTAATGAAGATACTAACATCGGACTAAAATTGAAAAAAATTAAAAGCTTGAACATTTAATTACCACTTTTTTTAAGTTCGAGCTATAATTGCAAAATTGAATAAAGTTTGAGATTTTTTATAATTAACCGTAAGTAAAAACAATATTTTAAGTAGATACGTCGCATCAATAAAAATAATGTTTTGACTCAATTTATAAAAATTTAAAAGGTTAGTTATTAAATTAAAATAATAATAATTAGTAAAATAAAAATGACATAAAAGATAATAATAAATAATACATATAAATAAAAATATAAAAATAAATAATACAATATATAATATAAAACAAGGTAGTAATAGAAATAATAAATTTAATTTGTTAATATGGTAAATTTGCCCTATAGAGGTGGTCGAGTTGGTGGAGTGGAGGGATGTGGTCAAAAGGTCCTGTGCTCAAATCCCTCTATTTACACTCTCTCGATCGAGCCTGTTGTACAAGGCTTGTTTAGTATAGAATACCCAATTAAAGTAATTTGTAGGTTATTACGTTAATTCGAAAGTTTATTCAGTGCACATTTAAATGATAACAATTAGCTACTGTAGATTCCTCCGTTAAAAAAAGAAGAAGGTAAATTTACTTAACAAGAGTTTGATGCTGGGATTGGTGGACTCATCCGTGATGGTATTGGTTGTTGGGTGTCTAGCTTCTCTGGGTATATTGGTCATGCGACCAATATGATAGTAGAATTACAAGCTTTTCAACGTGGCCTACTTTTTACTTGGGAGCTTGGGTATCGTAAGGTGTTAGTGGAAACAGACTCGTTAGAGACAGTTCGTCTTATTTCACAGTCATGTTCTCCTTTTCATCCCTATTTGTCTCTTGTCATAGAGATTCAGTTTCTTCTCAATAGAATATGAGTATGCTCAATTTCTCATGTCTTTTGCGAGGCAAATCAACGTACGGATTTTCTAACTAGGAGATGATCGTCCCACTTTCGTCCTTGGGTTGTATGGACTTATCCAGTTCCCGGAATGCGGAAGATGTTTTTTGATGACCGGTTGCTTTTTTTGAGGCGATAAGCCTTCTTTTCTTTGTTCACCAAAAAAAATTTTAAGTTGTCCTGTAGCAGTACAAATGAGTCCCCGAAACTACCATATAGTTTGATCCAGAGTAACGTAAAAAATTAGATTGATTTAATTCGAAATCAATAAACTAAAACATATATAATCACCCTTAGCAAATTGGACTCTACTTAGGCTTGGTTTCTAAGCTAGACTGAGCTAGACTCTGAACATTTCTGCTCAGCTTAGCCTAAAGCCTGATTGGGCTTAAAACACACAACCTGAGCTTTAGCCTAGGTGGCCGAAAGCTTGTCTTGACCTGATTTTTTATTTAAAAATTTTTATAAATAAAGAACGATATCGTTTTAGGTTAGACGATATTATTTTTCTAGAACTTTCGGAATTTGAGACGGACTCAAGCTTAAGTGCCACTCCTAACTCGACTTGACCATTGCCACTGCTACATAAGTTCAAGGAAAATTGATTCTGCCCATACAACAAGTTCATCAACTTGGCTTATTACAAATGATCGATGTAGTAACCAACAATTCACCATAATTTAATGGGAAGTATCGAAATCTAAATTTGATTAGAGAACAGAGAAAACGAAATGCTATGACTAATGCCATTTGCACGGCGGTCAACCTTATCTGTCTGTTGCTGCAAGGAACATATGAGCATCAAAAGTACATGAGCACATGTGTGTGCTTCTAGTTCTGTAGAATCCCTATGCTCATGGTCCTTAAGCCTGTATCTCCATCACCGAGAAAACCTGAAAGGTCAAAAACAGTAACAGAAATGGGCCAGATGTTATGACAGAGATACAAAGAAGAACATTTATTGGCAACTTGCAGTTTAGTATGAATTTTGCCATCATTTCGGAAGCTGCTAATACTTTCTACACTTCTATGACAATTGATGCTGAAATTGTACAACCTTAAATTGATCGGTAGGCCCAAAAATGTGACCAATGTGAAAAAACCATGTTCTCTCCGATTAATTTTCAGCAGATTATGCAGACAACAGATATGTTCAATTTTGATCGAATCTGCACAATACTATTCTAATGCAGTCAGTCGCACTGATTGTGTTCATAATCGGATCGGCCATTACATCACATACCACACCATGCCTCATTTACTGAATTGTTATTCACCAACACTACCAATTGTTCAGGATCCAACACATTGATATAAGCAATTCAGGACATGCTTGCAAATATGGGTTCCCAAATTCATGAGGAATTCAATGTCCTTCGTAGAGAATATCATCAAAAAGTGCATTCACGTGAACCCTTTTAATGGATTGAGTAATCAACTTACTTCCTAAAGAAAAAATATAGATGGGCAAAAGTAAAGGAATTAGAAAAACTCACCGAGGCTAACTTAGACTGAGAATAGTGCTTCCTGATTAATCCCCCTCTTCTCCAACTGTCCAAAGCAACCTAATATAAAAGCAGGCATCAATATCTAATCAGCCACCACCAGAAATCCCAAGACAAGAAAAACAATCAATTCAGTAGTACCAATGAAAGAGAACCTTTGAAATTACCAGAATATGGAGATCACTAGAAGAATGACAAGATAACCAAGCTTAAAAAACCTTTTCTGCTTTTCCCTATTCATCTGGTTATAGATCTCGGTAACATCAATCAAGTGTTGTCTTTGTATGTACTTTACAATTAACTTAGAAGAACACATTGGTTATACTGTTAAATTATGATGCTGACATAGTATGTTCATAGTAGGATCTTCCAAAATTCACTAATTTTCTCAAATTTCTGCTTTACTTTTTATCCTTAAACATCTGCCCAAGCACAACAACTTCTCAAACAATAATTACCAAAAGAAAATGAAAGTTTCTTAAAACATGCTAAAGTTTCTTAAAGGTTTGAATTGCACATTAAGTAAGCCCTTGTTGTTATATATGATATCACGTAAAACTTCAACATTTTTAAAAAAGGTATTAGTGGTAACTTAAATCCTAATGAAATCAATTTTTAGTGAGTTCCTATAAATGGCCAACAACTTAGCCTATATCATACTAATGTTTCATAAAATGTTTAAAAAATCTAAATAAATGCTTGTCTTTATCTCTTGTACTAATTTTGATTCTTATTTACAATATGTAGATTGCAATGAATACTATTTTAGTAAAGTTAAAATGCAAAATGATATTAGAGATACAGATATATAGATAAATTCTTAACTAGACTTTTCTGTGGAGCTCTGGCAAAAACGAAAAACCACAAGAAAACACAAATGGAATGCTCAAACCACTGCATTTGAAGTGATAATCTAATTTTCAGGTGCTATTCTCAGAAAGTCATGGCATTTAGAAACTTACAATCTCAAATCGTGGTATACGCAAGGCACACACAAAAGGCACATAAACCAATGTCCTGTAAACAGAAATGACATGCACAGCAATCATAGAATTATGTACTCTGGCAATACAACCGCGTTTATCTAATTCGCCGAGTTGTAAGGATTTATATAATCAGTCTCAAGATCCGTCAAGTTCATAAGCTACATCCAAAAGAAAGAAAACGAAATTTTGTTCCAAATCCAAATTGATTGTTACACGTGCCTGTCACATACATTAAAGAATCAGCCATCTAGCAATCAAATACGACAGGGAGAGAGAGACATACCTGTAGATAATGGAAGAGGAATCTAGGGTTTTAAATGGGTCCAAGCCAAGGAATTCTCTCTACCAATCCTAGTAGAAGATTGGTAGAGAGTTTGTTGTTCGTGGTTAGCGAGAGAGAGAGAGAGAGTTTTTTGAGAGTTTGACGAGAAGAGAGTGAGACAGAGGAGCGGAGCGGAGCTGAGAAGAGAGTGAGACGGAGGAGTGGCGCAGAGCAAAAGAAGAGGGTAACGCGTTTGGTTGACTAACTTTTTGAGTAAAAGACTTTCACAGCATACTAACTAAACGTTTTCAATTTTTAAAAAGACTTGCACAACTTTTTGAGTAAAACGTTTTGTAACCTGTTAACGTTTTATAATTTTTGTCAACATATAAGCGCACCACGAATCTCTTCCCCAGCTCCAGAGTTTTGGTAAAATGTATTGTCATAGGAATTATAATTCTTTTGAATTTTTAATCAATGTTTTTTTAATTTTCAATATTTATATTTAATTTTTTAAATTATTATTATTAAAAAATATATTACTATTTTTATGCTTAAAAATACAAAATTTATTTAGTCTCACTAATAAATTATATATTTTAAAATTTAGGTTCTTTATTTATCTCATATTAAGTAAACTTTTGTTTATAATTACTTGCTTTTGATATTAATTAATCATTATTTTTAGATGTTTCTAAATTATAAAAAGTTTCAGTTCTTATCATGCTAATTGGAAATTTTCAAAGTTTTAGACACTTTTTTAGTATAGTTTTGGGACAAATTTTACCGTCTTAAATAAATGTCTAAAAACTCCACCAATTCTTAAATTATTTAAGACAATTATTAGATACGTTTAAGAATAAGTGTCTAAAATCTCCTTATTTTGGTGTTGTGAATTATTAATAAATTTATTTATTTATTATTATTATTATTCGATTTCTTATTATTTATAATTTTGTTGATCTTATTATTATTAATTTTCTAGTTATTGTTAAAAATAATATTATGATTATTAATTTGTTTATTTATTATTATTATTCAATTCGTCATTTTTAACAATTTTGTTTTTTAATTTTTTTATTATTATAAGTTTTATTAATTTTATTTATTATTATTATATAATTTACTCTATATATATATATATATATAATTAACATCAAGATAAAAAAATAAATTTTTTGGTGGAAGTAAAAACAAATACACAAGTAAATAAAATAAAATAGACATGAAAATAAATTAAATTGAGAATTCAACAAATAAACAAATAAATGAATTTATAGAATAAAAGTACTATCGTGACTTTTAGTGAACAGTCGCCGAAAATGAGGTTTGTCGCGATCTCGTATGAGCATGATCGTGACTTTTCTGAAAATTTGAGATTGTCGCGATCGTACATATGCACGATCACGACATCTCTATTATTATTAATTTTCTAGTTATTGTTAAAAATAAAATTATGATTATTAATTTTATTTATTATTATTATGTAGTTTACTTTATATATATATGTGAAAAAAGTCACGGGCGTTAACGACGCGTGAGATTTCAAAGTCACGCCCGTGACTGTGACTTTTTCCACCAAGTATATATATATATAATTAACATCAAGATAAAAAAATTAATTTTTTGGTGGCAGTAAAAACAATTACACAAGTAAATAAAATAAAATAGTATAAAATAAAATAGACATGAAAATAAATTAAATTGAGAATTCAACAAATAAACAAACAAATAAATTTATAAAATAAAGGGTTGACTTTTAACAAATTGTTGCAGAGGAGAGGAAGAGAATAAAAAAAGAAAAGAGGAGATTGAATCTTCTTTTTTTTATTACATTAGGTATCTCAGCGTAGTCAGACTAATCCTAAGCTTCTAAGAACCCTAAAGGATGTAAATCTGGAACCCCAAGATCCCTCAGGTTCCTACGTAGCCTGTACACTTCTGCGCACAAGGAGTCGCCACATATTTGATTGGTCAACTGCAGATTAATCGCTGGCCCCCTACTCAGCATCAGGTTCCCAGCAGCCCTCGGGTTCCCTAATAGTTTCAACTCCCACACTGTCGCTAGAAACAAGACGTCCGTAATTGATTCGATCAAGGAGCTGTGCCCAGGGGCTAGAGGATCATCAATAAGACAAAATTTTCATTTCTCCTCTTTTAGCGTGACTCGAACTCAAAAACTCCTGTAAAAGAGAGCCTTAATTGAGAAACTTAAGCTATTAGGTCAATCCTCGTTGTCGAAGAGATTGATTCTTCTTGTAGTTGAAGGCAGAGGAGTGAGAAGCATTCATTTCCTTCCTTTCATTTATGACAAAAGGTGGTGAGAGGTCTGGCCTTCTGCCGCGTAGTGCAGCTTCTACCACTTGAGTTGAGTAGAGTTGAGTTGAGTTGACAGGATCTTTTACTTTTAGGTATTTTAGTGTTAATGTTAAGTTAGCATGCCAATAGGGACAGGACTCGGGAGGGACTTAAAATGCGTATTTATATTTAGCCCCTGACCGGTTGTCTAATTCGTAGACATTGGGCTTGCATATTCTATCAATTACTTCAGTAGTCTCAAGTCTCATCCCGTCCGCGGGGAGTGTTGCTTAGGAGAATAAAAATATATTAAATTTTGTTTATTGTTTAATTTTAAATCAAATAATTTATTTAAAATATGAATTTTATAAATTATTATGCACAATTGATTGAATAAAAAATACAATTTATGTTTTATTATGTATAATCGTGAATTTCATCATTATAAATATAATATTTTATTAATAACCATTAATACTTACTAATCCTTGGCAACTTATATAGGTCTCAAAACTACAATGGCCACTTGAGTTAGTGTGAAAGTTTGATGACATTAAAACAATGTGGGATGTCTTCAAACCAAGCTTCAGGTAACACAGGCTTTTCCAGCAATAACAATAGCAGGCTGCACACCTCTGCATTTACTTTTTGTAAGACTTTATTTTACACTTTAGCCTTTTTGTAACTTTTTTATAAACACTTGATTCTTTCTTTTCCAGTTTGAATTTGAAAGATAATGGATTAATAGCCTACGAGTTATAAATATAAAGATAATTATAATTGGATTTCAGAACGAGGTTAAGAAGATTGAAATTATCGTTACAGATTTTTTTAAGCGAAAATCATATGTAACACTTAAAAGCGATATTTTAAAATCCAAATAAAATATTAAATTGGTAAGATAAAAGATTTAATTTTAAAAAATTTAATTAATATTAAATTGTTATAAAACTGACTAAAATTAATTAAAATTAAATATTTAATCCTTCAAATTTAATAAATTTAAAGTTAGAACAATTAATCAAAAAAGATAAGACAGCGACTGCACGTAGTAGTATAGACGTGGCAGTATAGTGATGCACCATAGTTGGAGCTGTGTCGGATTAAAGCAAACAAAATGAACATAGTGTTTAATGTCAAAAGCTAGCTGGACATAGATTATATGTCTGCTTTTGCTTTTTATAGAGGTGGGACCTCTTTGGCCGCTTTCGCAATGATTCTCTATGTAGTTTTCAAACCTAATAATAACACATATACATTTAACCCTGATCATTAGACAGAAACTGAAACTCCAATTTAGATGCCTTAATTCTACATGACTTTTAATTAAAATATTATTAATAATTAATTAATTAAAATATAACTAATTAAAATATAATTCATTTATTAATTAAAATATTGTAATTAATTAATTAAAATATAATAAATTTTTATTTTTCAATATTTTTTACAAAACAATTACTGTTAACGGTAATAGTAATCATTCCTTCTTCTTAACCAAGATAATTATAACGATAATATTCATTCTCATTTTACACTATATTTTTTTTCATTCCAAATATTATAATTGAATTCATTTCGAATATTACTGAGTTTGTTCTAAATAATGTAAATTGAATTCAATTTATTCTCATTAATGTAATTGAATCCAATTCTTTAAAGAATTCAATTCGAATGTTTCAAACAGCCTATTTATATTCTTTATAGTCTTTGCCTAACAATTTATATGACAAACTGACAAAAATGCGTAAAGACATAGGCTAACAAGAAAAGGAAGACTTATTTTTCCAAGTCTTAAAGTATTAAAGTAACCGATTATTTTTTTCTATCATCGGGCCATCACCATAAAAAAGTTGAAAGCACTTTACTAATGCTTCCAAGTCTTCTTTTATCGTGCCAGACCATTTGTCGTCAAGTTCTTTTTTTCTGCTCTCGGCTAATTTTGGCAGCTCAAATATAGCCATAATGAACAAGATGGAAAATCCAGGTAAGCTTTGAACATTTTATCGAAACTGAACTAATCTGGAAAAGGCAACAGCTAGCGTTATGAGGGGTGCGAAAACACTGGTTTTGGTTACAGAAATATGGATCTACTTTGTTCTGCTCTCAGCTACTTTTGGCAGCTCAACTATGGCCAAAATGAGCAACATGGAAAAACCAGGTAAGCTTTACATAAATCCTGCAGGGCTTAATTGCAACCTTTCGGGGTTTTATATCTAGTTAGCTTTCTATTTAGTGAATTAATTTTGGTAGAGTAAAATGATATATCTACATCATTTTCTTATCTACTTTCCTTTAACAACATCATCAGGTTTTATAAGCATAGACTGTGGAGTAGACGCAGATTATTTTGACGAGGACACAGGAATCTATTTTAAATCAGATTCAGAATTCGTTAGCACTGGAAAAAATCAAATTGTACAAGAAATGGATGGTACTTCCAATCCTTATTTTGGAAAGCAATTGATCAACGTAAGAAGCTTTGAGGAAGGAACAAGGAATTGTTATACCCTGAAACCTGAGCAGGGCAGACATAACAACTACTTAATCAGAGCTTCCTTCTTTTATGGAAACTACGACGGCGAGAACCAATTCCCAACTTTCAATCTTTATCTTGGAGTTAACTTTTGGAAAAGAGTTGAACTTACAATTTTCAATAAATGGCATACGTCTGAGATTTTGCATTTCTCTTCAAGCAATACAATTGACGTGTGTCTGATAAACACTGGAAATGGCGGAGTACCTGTCATTTCAGCACTGGAACTACGGCTAGTAAACAGTTCTAGCTACATAGGTCATTCTTTTTCGACGCTGGAAACTATTTGGAGAGTTGATGTTGGCCATCTTTCGGACGTAATCAGGTATGGTAATCAAAATTGCAAATTCTGGTTTACGTGATATGTTTTCATTAGTTTTATATAAAACTCTTACAGGTAATCCAACTAAGACACAGATATTCAGCTTTTATATAATTGTCTATTAAATAATAGAATATTTTATCGTGTAGGTACAAGGATGATCCCTACGATCGCAAGTGGTGGCCAAATTTATTTGCCCATTCCGACTGGAAGCCAAGTGCTTCGACGCTGAATATTGACATACAAGAGGACAATGATAACAATAAAGTACCAGTAGATGTGTTCAGAACTGCAGCTATGCCAGGGACTAATCAGAGTTCGTTGAGTTACAGCTACACCGATGAGAACCCCTGGCGTAATTTATACGTTAACTTGTACTTTTTTGAAATTGAGAAGATTTTGCCAGGACAACGAAGAAAGTTCACAATTACGATAAACGGAGACGATTACGGGGCTTTTACACTTGAGAACTCCAAACCCCTCACCATTCGTTCCAACAAATCCGTAGGAGTGGTTAATTTTACTATCAACCCAACACAGGATTCTACCCTCCCACCAATCCTCAACGCCTTTGAGATTCTCCGAGAACTCAAGTTAACAAAGCCAGCCACAAACCAAGCGGATGGTAAGTCACTATGTTTACAACTTTGCTTTTTTTTGTTTTGGTTAATTTATGAGATACTCTTTTGGTTAGAAATAGTAAACATAAATATTAAAAATAAAGATAGTGTGATAAAGTTAACTTTGCTATGGAAATAATTATGATTTATGTCTTTTCAAATTTAGAAATTATATATATTTAATTATATGTAAATATTTTAGTAAGATGAGAGTTTTTTAATATTAAAAGTATAAACATAACTTTTCTTGCAGTATTTTATATAGAGTCGAGTAATATTATAAATGTATTTTTTTTGGGAAAAATTATGAACCTATTAGTGTTGTTATAATAAAGGTATATCTTGTGTCTTTATGTTTGAAAACACCTATCTCCTCTTCTTTTACAATTAATAAAGTGATATCAAAGTCTCTCGTTTAGATCTTAGAATAAAAAAAGAAAAGATACTATCAAAAAGAAAGCTTCATTGAACGTGTTCTTTAAGACTAGAATTGTGGAAAAGACTGGTTCTAATATTGTCCTTTGTTTCGTATAAAGAAAAAAGATGACTTAACGAGAAAGTGTGTCCTAAAATAAAACTATACAAAAGGTTATGAAGAATAGAAGAGATCTTCAACTTTGAGTTTGAGAAGAAATCTTTTTTAAAAAATAAAACAATATCAAAAATAATAGTTGAAATTTGAAATCATAGAAATTTATAAAAAATAATGAACATGTATCGATGATATATTTAAACAAGAAACAAACAAATAATAATCAACTAAAATATTTTTTAAAAAGTTCGACTAATTAGATATACCTACTTTTTCAAGAAATAAGAGCAAATAATTTTATTGAAGTGATCAATCGTTAATTTAAAGATTGCATAATCTTTTATATATAAAATAAGTCTACACAAGTATAATTCATTATAAATTTTAGACAATACAGTTGTATATGACTTGTTCGTTTACCAATTCAATCATAACTTAACATTGATTATGACAAATCTTATAATTCTTCACTTCAATGTGTTTATAGAGGAACACGTCATATAATACGTTCTTATTTTAGGTCATGTTCAAGTTGATGAATTATGATAATAATGATGTTTGGTGCCATTGTTACAATAATTTTAGAAAAACGTAATTAAATCTTGGAGATATTAAGTTTAAATAGATAAATTTAATTGATTTGTAATTTATCTAGATGATAATCATGTAGTTATTAGAATTAAAAAATTGGAATTTGATTACATACTAGTGAAGCTAGTTGAACTTTTTGTGCTGTCAAGACAACAAACACATACATGTTATTA
>JAOTAY010000009.1:25346155-25382330 GCA_025629805.1 Erythroxylum baracoense | reverse complement strand
AGGATTTAATGGGATGTTTCTTTCCCACCTGCCGGCTAAGTACACAGTACATATGACATTCAAATTGTTGCTATTGCTTTTTTTTTTTACATCAAAATCATTAATTATGAGACAGCATGATGAATGGTAGAGTAACTGAACACGTGACTGGAGTAAATGATGGTGGGTCCACTTTTCCTTCCACATATACGCGAGTGGTTTTTTCCTGTGAACCGCATGTGCGTATGTTAGCAAACTCCGGAGAATAATCCAGACGAGGCGTGGGAAGGTGGGGGTGTGCGCTTCTTAGAGTGTGCCAGCTGGCAACTTAGCCCACAAATTACTTATTATAAATAAAATATCAAACTGGATCAAATATTATTTTAAGATCATAATTAATGTAAATAAAATTTAAATTTTAAAATATAGTTTAAAAAGAACCATTGTTATCATTAAAAAAATTGAGGTTTAATTAAAATTTTTTATTTATTTTAATTTATAAAAATTAGCTAATTAATTAATAAACATGCTAATTTTTAATAATAACAATTATCGTATCAAAATAAACTAAATTAAAAAATTAGTTGATTCAAAATTTTTACAGTTAGATGAATTAATCGATTCGATTTTTTATTATTTTTAAAGTTTATATATTTAAGCTTAACATAAATATCCATTATTCATAAAATAATGATTAAAATGATTGTATATTAAAATCTAAAAAATCAACAACAACAACAACAACAACATCGAAAATCTTGCTGAAATACGGAGTCAAACAAAATTTAATAGTACGTAATCTCATTTTTAATTGATAGAAAACTGTTTCCAATAAATACATGTATAATGCTTAACAAAACACTTAAGTTTAAATTGTTATGACTTGTACATATTATTTATATTAAAATAGTTATTTAATTTTAAATTTATTAAAATAATTTATTTTGTAAATATTTAAAAGGTAAGATAAACAAATTTATGTTGTGTGTTTTTAAAAATTTTTAAATTAAAATTAAAGCCGTACGACAGCTTGAGTGTCATAGCTTTGTGGCAGAGAGGCACAAGGTGTAATAATAGAGTTGGTGTTGGTGTTATTTTGTTTCAAGTGAAAGCCAACCCTGATCTCTCGGACTCAATTGTACATTAATTATTCAATAAAAATGTCAAAATCGTAAATTTAATTGGAGATCGCGCTCTTCTGTTCTTTATTCTAATTGTTTTAGAAGCCAATTTCATCTTATTGTTTATTTTATTTCTTAACAAAAAATGAGGATAAAATGACTTTTTACACATAATTAATTTGACGAACAAATAGAAAATTCCTCTTATTCCCATTTAATTTGGTGTAAAAAAAATAAAGGACCAATATTTTAAAAATCGAACCGTAAATTAAAACGATAATACAAGATATTTATTAAGGATTAAAAGGTTCCACCGGTATTTAATTTTCATAAAATAAAATTAAAATTTTAAAAAATGATAAAAAATATTATCCATCCTCATTGAAAATTTTTAAGTTTAATTAGAAAATGATACTCTTAAATAAAAATTAATCGGCTTATTTTTATTTATAAAATTTATTATTTTATAAAAATTGAATGATTAATTAATAAATTTATGGATTTTTATCAATAAAGCCTATTAAATTAAATCGAATAAAAAAGTTAAAAATTAAATTAAAAAATTGATCTTTTTAATGTTAAACTGACTTTGAGGACTTAGTTTTTAAAATATTATAAAAGAAATTGTAATTGTCATAATGAGAGTGTGTACTGTATTAAAAAATTGTCTAATAAACTCTTGTTTTCTGAGATATAACAAGAACGCATAACGTTATTACCAAGCCTAGTGGACTTTGTATTAGCTAAAACACTAAATGCCACCATATAGACAGCTAGCTAACTACCATTTACTGTTTTGTAAGTTTTTAATTTTGGTTCCAAGTAAGTTGGAAATTCACCAATTTAGAAGTGAAGCACTTATTTCCTGCTATAGGATAGTCCCTACTCATAAATAGACATGTACATCGTCGTAAAAAGGTAGAAAGTAAAATCTGTACTAGTCATAACTCTTGGGAGACAAGCGGACAACTTGTGTGCGTGGAGAACAGAAATCAAACTTGCTGGTGTCGGCGGAGAAGGACAAACGGCATCCGTACCCACAAATACCCAATTATTTATACACATAAAAAGACATATTCCTTATATATAATTTGGCTTATTTTTGAAAAATATTTAAATACATGATAAGTTCAGATATTGACTTATTTTAACAAAAGATTACGTTAAACAACTGTAATATTTTTTTTTCTCATGAAATGTCTTAGGCGAATCTTAATGATAGGAAGATACTTTTAAGTCATCTATATTCAGATTAATCCCTGCTTGAATCAGGTAAGTTCCTTATATAAAATAAAATACCAGCCTCAGCTTTTAAACAATTACATACATGAGAAAATTTTGAACTTACAACCTTACTTAAAGTACGAGAACCCCTTATTAACTTATCTGAGCGTTGGAGTTAATGTAGTATTATTATTATTATTATTGTAAGAAAAAGAGGACCCAATTCAGTCAGGTATAAGTAGGTCGCCAGCATTTCTACACTCTGGTTAACTAATAACCATAATCCCTAGTTAGTTAGTCAATCAAGAGAGAAAGGAAAAAAAGAAAACAAGGCTTTTGGTTTTGGTTTTGGATTTAGTACAAATCCAATCATACTCGTTATATATTACAGTGTTTAGTACTTACTCTCCTGTGTAACACGCAGATAGTAACAGGACACAGAAATAGTCAAAGAAGGAGAGAGAGTGAGGGAGAAGATCGAGTGAAATGGACTCTAGAGGAAATTTTCATTTACGGAAATGATCGAGTTCAAGAGCCAAGTGAGGCATTTAATTTTTTGAGTGATTTGGGATAGTTTGGATCTATGAGGAGTCGAAGGAGAAAAGTGATCTGATTTTTGTTTTTATTTTTGGATTTGTGATTGGAACTGGGATTGGGATCTTCGTGTCAGTCGCAGGACACTTTTCTGTTTCTGTTTGTTAGTGAAGTTGAGAGAGTGAAATGGAGTCTCGTATGGATCAGTATGAGCTCATGGAGCAGATCGGTCGAGGGGCTTTTGGCGCCGCCATTCTCGTCCACCATAAAGCTGAGAAGAAGAAGTATGTCCCTACTTGTTTTTTTTTTTAATTTTATATTTGAATTCTTGGTGCGTTTAATCCGGAAATATGTTGGTTCTGATTAGGTTCGTGTTAAAGAAGATCCGACTTGCTCGGCAAACGGAACGTTGCCGGAGATCTGCTCATCAAGAAGTACGCTTCACATTTCCATTGTCTCTTGAGTAGGTCTTTTTCAAGTATTTTGTTAAATGTCTGGGAATTTATGTAATGTAGATGGCTCTAATTGCGCGAATTCAATACCCTTACATTGTTGAATTTAAAGAAGCTTGGGTTGAGAAAGTAAGCATCTTTCCCTTCTTTATTACGACACTTTGCCAAATTCCCTTTTAGAACTTGCTTTAATCAGTTACACCTGTGTACAACTACATTATGTTTTTATTAAAAGTGAGCTTTTTTCTTCCTAATACAATTTATCTTTTGTTTTCTTTTTAGGGTTGCTATGTATGCATTGTCACTGGGTACTGTGAAGGTGGAGATATGTGAGTTTCCTCACAAATGCCATAATTTTTACTTTAGTTTTATTGTTGCATTAGTTCATGAAATTGTGCTCACATTTTTTGTTTCACCTTCTATTGGCAGGGCTGAATTGATGAAAAAATCCAATGGTGTCTGTTTCCCGGAAGCGGTAATGTCTGTTGTTTGTGATTTTCATTTGGAGGTTATTTTTAGGCTTTGACTTCGAATAGCTAATGTTGTTCTGAATCTTGTGCAGAAACTCTGCAAATGGTTTGTGCAACTACTATTGGCTGTTGAATATCTGCATTCTAATTTTGTTCTACACCGTGATTTAAAGGTATGGAAATGAGTATTTAGACAGTCTATTGGATCTTATCGTTCTTCAATCTTGTAAAATTAATGAGCTGACCTCATTAAACATTCTTTCCACAGTGTTCAAACATCTTTCTTACCAAAGATCAGGATGTTCGACTGGGTAAGTTAGTGTTTTTCAACATTTATAGTGATGATTGGATCTTATTTTTATAACTCCTATATTTATTCTTTGTTGTGTTAGGGGATTTTGGACTGGCTAAGACTTTAAAAGCAGAGGACTTGGCATCCTCGGTATTCCTTCCTCTTCCCTTGTGTTTCTCTCTGATGTTACTTTTGTTATAATAACATGTTGTCGAATGAACAAAAGTATGGCCTAGGTCCTTTTTGTCTTTCACTATCTCTTCTTCTTTGTTTGATTATAAATATTACTGTGGAGCACAGGAAGCTTAATCTATCTCTTTTGGCATATGAGACCCATAGCATAAGGATGAAAACCTTAAAGCTAATAGGGTTTAAATGAGTACTTGTTCTGGTAATTTATGAATTGATGTGTTGGCATGGTAATAATTTTCCTGTGCTAGCTGAACATGATCTTTGGGTTGCATGAGTTGTGGTCTCTGATTGTGAATTAATGTGGTAAATGTAGTTACTCAAAATGCTATTTTAACCAGAGCATACTCTCATTAAAGGTTCAATAAATGTTTATTAAAATCTGGGCCATTGGAGAAGAGATGCTATTACTGAACGGGTTATTTACTATTTGTGGTCACAAATTACTGCATTTTCATAGGTTAGTTCTGTAAATTGCAGCCAGGATGTCAATGTAAAATACTTGGTAAATATTTTGGTACTTTTACAGCAGGGTGTATTTGATCATGAAATTAATAGTTGCTCTTGCCCTTATGTGCAGGTGGTTGGAACTCCTAACTACATGTGTCCTGAGCTCCTTGCAGATATTCCATATGGTTTTAAATCAGATATTTGGTCTTTGGGTACGTAGAGCTAAATACTGGTTGGTGAATATCTTTGTTTTTATTTGTCTTAGATGTTTCCCTGATGACTAGGTTGCTGCATATATGAGATGGCTGCTCATCGTCCTGCATTCAAAGCGTTTGTATGATATCGCAACTCTCTCTCTCTCTCTTCCCTCACCCTTTCTCTAAAATGCAGTTTGTTTCAGGTGTAGCATCGGCAGGATGAACTAGACACTTCTATGTCCTTCCTTTTATTTGTGCCTTCAGTATAGTGCAATAGTTTATGAAATTGGCTGACACTTGTATAGCTAATAAAGATGACTTGTGTAATTACTGCATATTAGCTTCTTTTCCCTTAAAACTATAACCCAGAATTTATAATTACTTCTTGGCTAGTGAGTGATGATGTTGGATTCAATATGAGTCCTTCTAAAATCGTCATTTTGGCATCTGATAGCTCTAGCTATGTAAATCATAATAATCTTATAACGTTTCTGTATTTACAGGATATGGCAGGGTTGATAAGCAAGATAAATCGTTCTTCTATTGGCCCTTTACCTTCCTGCTATTCTCCAATTTTGTAAGTCTTCATATATGGCCTTCAAGCTAGTAATTGTTGCGTGTTTATCAACTCACAGCTTCTCCATAGACCAATAATAAGTCCTGCAATTGACTATATTTGCCTATAAATCATACTATGTTACAATAAGATTTTCAATTTGGTAGTGATATGAACAAGATATTGAATTTAGATAGAGATGATACAATATCATGTTATGCAGTTTCATAGTGGTTAAAAGTTATATTTTTGGTGTGTTTTATGCCTTCTAGAAACAACATAAAATGGCGGCCAAAGTTTTCTTCTACCAAGCCTAACGATTAACATATGCCTTAAAAGTGGTCTGAACTTGATTGTATGTACTTTTTTCTCATCAACTTGCTTTGAAGCAAGGAAAGTCGGATGAAAGGGACAAACGTGAGAGAGAAGAAAAGTACTTTCGTTTGCTTCATATGTGTTTCATGTCCTTCATCTTTCCTTCCAAACAACCTTAGGGGATAACAACCAAAAGAATTCTTCATGAACTCTGAATTTTTTTGGACATATTGGGCCTAGATGTTCAATCAATTGAGAAGATGAACTTCAAAGACATTTTGACTGGATCTGCATATCATGACCTACTAAGCTGAGATTGAAATGTCAAATGTCTTATGTGTATCATGAACTACTCAGCTGAGATTCAAATGTTGATGTTCCATCAGTAGTTGACTCTCTTCACGCATTGCTAAATAATGTCTCTTCTCACAGGAAAACTCTTATTAAGAGCATGCTGAGAAAGAACCCTGAGAATCGGCCAAGTGTAAGTATTATTTCTATTTCTAGATAATTGGTGAAAAGAATTAGTATTCTAACTAGCATATAACAATTGTAACATACTTTGTGCAGGCATCAGAGATTTTGAAGCACCCTTACTTGCAGCCTTATGTTGATCAGTATCGTCCAGCCTTCAGTGCTCCCACCACTTCTCCTGAGAAGCCTATATCTGCTGGTCGCGAATCTAGGAGAAATATGGCTGAAAGCCAGAACAGTAATAGCTCAAGTAGCGATAGAGATAGTTTTCATTCAAGTGAAAGGAACCTTCCACCAATAATTCCAGATTGTGAAAATAAAGCAACTGATACAGATTTAGCTTCTATCGACGATGAAGATGGCACTGAACATCCCATACCAAGTGAAGAGGAAAGCATTGAGAAAATTTGCACGGTTAAAATGGATGAACAGAGAATTGAGAAAACATGTTTTGAGGAACCTGGTGTGCATGTTGAGTCAAAGCAGCCCAAAACCATTAAAAGTATTATGATGGCCTTAAAACAAGGCAAATCTAGAGAAAATGGCTCTCCAATGAGAGGCAACCGGGCCAAGGTTGGAGGTGTATCAACTGAAAGGGTAGAAGCATCTCCAAAGATTATAAAATCCTCTACCCTTATACCTGGACCGAAATCCAATCTGGATGCACGATCCATCTCACCAGCAAAGTTAGCATTTGATTCTGTGAAAGGGATGCAGGGATTAAAGCACCAGGTATATAATAAAAGCTATAATTATTATTTGTCTGTTTTCTGTAATAAAATCCAGTGACTAGTATTGCAAAATTTTGATTACAGTTACCTGTAATTGAATCCTCACCAAAGACTAAGCCGAGACATGATACCCTGCCACCATCTGGCTTGATCAAACATGATGATAGCGTTCATGTGAAATCAAGACAAAGAACTCCTCCAAATCCAATCAGGCGCCCTTCATTTCCTGTACGTTCAAGGCAAGTTGGCACTGAGGTTCCAAATGATGCTGCCAACATCATGAAGTTTAGTCCGATTGAGACAACTGAGGAGCCTAAAAAAACCCATTATCAAGGACCTGATGTTCGTGTTATGCATTGCCCTAAGGAAGTTGCAGAGTCTAAAAAGTTCCCTGCGGGAACATTAAAAAGATTGCCATCAGAGAGCAGTAACTCTGTCTCGTCTTCAGTGTCAGTTCAAGCATTTGAGCTTTCTGATGATGTAACAACTCCGGTTCTTGACGTGAGAGAACAGGCACTCTCAAATTGTGAGATAATCTCATGCACTGAAAGGTTGGAATCTCATCCACCCAGCGGCTCACCTCCCTATTTGAATCCTGAGGCATCTAAAAACTTGTGTGTGGAAAACTTTGGGCTAAATAAAAAATCTGACCTCTGCTCAGATGAAGCCTCCAAGATAACCATTGATAGTCAAAAGAGTACTACTACCGATGATTTTGAAGTGAATCCAACTGCAGTTGTGACTGTCAGCGATCCTGGTGGTTGCCGTGAGTTAGTATGCCAAATGAATCCCTTGTCTGCATCCTGTGATAATGACAAGTTCACTGTAAGAGAACACCTAAGATCTGTTCCAAAAAGTATTCCCTCCCCTGCCTGCACGTCTACAAGCCAGAAGGATCCGGAGTTGGAGAAGGTATCAACAACAAAAAATACAACTGAAATGCTCCCTGCTTCCCATCTTCCTCCTGCATTTGGTGATGTCATTCATGTTATTCGGCACAGTAGTTTTCGCGTTGGGAGTGAGCACCCAATACTGGAAACTGTGGAGATGGGAGTTCAGAATGTGGATGTTAACAAGCTTTTTAACGTGGTTAGAGATGACATGGAGGCAATTAACAAGGCTCCACCAGTGACTTTATTACCAAACTGTTCAGAAGCTGTGAGTTTGAAATCGAATGTCTCAGATCATTCTGAGATGGATACAAGTAATGTAATTCCTCCCTTTCTTAATTCTGATACTTCAGAGCCAACAAAAGCCAACTCCCCAGTCAGAGAAGATGAACCTCAGGCAAAAGAAACTTTGGATGTTAAATCTTTCAGGCAGAGGGCTGACGCACTTGAAGGACTTCTGGAATTGTCTGCTGAGTTGCTTCAACAGAATAGATTGGAAGAACTTTCTTTTGTTCTGAAACCTTTTGGAAAAGATAAGGTTTCCCCAAGGGAGACAGCTATATGGTTAGC
The DNA here is from genome assembly GCA_025629805.1 of Erythroxylum baracoense. Lineage (NCBI taxonomy): Eukaryota > Viridiplantae > Streptophyta > Magnoliopsida > Malpighiales > Erythroxylaceae > Erythroxylum > Erythroxylum baracoense. Next base: position 25,373,886 of record JAOTAY010000009.1, on the reverse strand, counting down.
AAGGAGTTTAAAAGGGATGATTATTGAGGACAATGGAAGGGGTTCATGAATCATGATATTGGTAACTGTAATAAAGTTCTACATGTATTTATCTAGCAATTTAGTTTTTTTCCCCGTCATATTTCTGCTCTCTCAAGTCTGTTAAATTTTCAAAATAACAACCAACTTTGCCATTTTCGTTTCATATTGTAATTCTTTTCAAAACGTTTGCTGTTGTACAGAGTGATACGATACAAATTATCCAATTTGTTCTCCTAGCCAAGTGTATGAATTGGAAATATAAGTTCATGAAGCTACGATATTTCTATTCTGTTGCGGCTTTTGTTGGATGATCGATCTATGATGATTATCAGGGCAGGATAAGTCAAGCAGAATTAGTAGTACCTAGTAAAGACGATATTTCATATCTCGAGTATACAGTGCATGCTAAAGCTCATGGAAACAAAGTGAATGATAAGTGCTTGGAGCTATCAGAAGCTTGCGTGAGAAAGTTAAGTAGAGAGTTGAAAGTTGAGTTGGGATACGTCTGTGTCCCCTGAAGCTCAGGGTGTTCAAGGAAGCAGGCCTTGCATGAATTTGTTGAATTTCTATCCACCAAAGGGACAGTGAAGCTCATGAGTGCAGGAAAGCTTTGTTTTTGGCTTTATCTGCTGCTCTAGTGTCCGTTGAGAGAATTCTTTACTTCGATTTTCTCTGTTTTGTAGTTGTTTGTGAATTCGTTTGTAGATTTAGTGATTCCAACTTCAGTTGAAAATTGATGCTGTATGCACATACTTCCGTTGTCGTCCAGCGGTTAGGATATCTGGCTTTCACCCAGGAGACCCGGGTTCGATTCCCGGCAACGGAAATTTTTATTTATTCTTTTGTTTAGCCTTTTCACCTTTGTCTTCTTGGAGACGACAAATTCGCCACCACTTCCCTTCTTGTCATCAACTTCACCCTCAAACTACACTTGTAGTAATACCTGATCTCTTTCTTCTTTTTTCTTTTTATTTTGGCTTTTATTCGGCTTATTAAGTTGCTCCCTCCTAACTTAAGACATCATCGTATTTATCATTAAATAATGAATCAACTTTGTAGGATGCTCCGATCCCCTCCTCTGCTTAACAAACAAACATGACAACGAATTGTCAAAATTGATGTTTAATCCTCCTGCACTACAAATTTAATAAAAATCCTAATAAATATATATTTATACGGCCGACCCATTTCTCCAATCCTCCATATCTATAGCTTTCCTATTATGTTTTCCTCAAGCACATTAGTGATCATTAGATAAACTTATCCTTTTGTTTTCACATTATCTTTTGATCCCAGAAATGGACCCTGAAGCTCCTCCGTCTAGTTCTAAGTCTCCAAAGTCCTCCAAGAAGACACAAGTGATCTTCGGTGCAGTGATAAGCGTCGTTGTCATTGCGACAATCTCTGCTCTTGCCCTTATATAAGACAAAGGAACTTTGTTAGCCTCTAAATATCTCCCCATAGTTTCCCTACGAAATGTATCATATGTCTTTTCTAAATCAATAAAAAATAAGAGTATATTATCCTGTCTTTCTTTGTAATATTTTATTGATCGTCTTAAGGGAAGTAATGCTTTTATTTTGGACCTTCCTGGGATTAAGACAAAATAGATCTCTGAGATAGGAGTCTTTTTTCTTATTCTCTTCTCAATTATTTTCTTCCGTAACTTTATGGTGTGATTAAGTAATTTAATGTCTTTATAGTTATTACAATTTTGAATGTCCCATTTATTCTTGTATAGAGGAATTAACATAATCAGTCTCCACTTATCTGATATTTTGGTGGTCTAAAGGATCACATTAAATAGCTTAGTTAGCCAAGTAAAACCCTCTTCGCCTAAACTCTTCCACAACTCAATAAGTGTAACATCCCATCACCAATGGAAAGGGCAAAATAGTCATTTGAGATAATTTATAAGTGCTTAAAATTGTCTTGACTTGTTCATGCATACACATACCCGTGAATAGTGAATTTTGCACATGTAAATGACTGTACATGCATTCATGACATTTCCCGGTATATTTGTTAAGAAATGTGATTGTTATAGAAAATATGATTTGTGTGTATAAAAAATTGTGTTGGAGTGAGCCATTTTGATTTTCCGATTTTTAGTGAATTTTAGAAATTTTCCGGGTAATTTTTGGACTAGGAAAAATGCCAAATGGCAGACTGATTGTTTACTGGTAGTGGTAATGACTGTCCAATGACATTGAAAATTTAGATACATGAACTTAGGAATTATTAGTTTGAGCCATTGGAAATTTGGGGAGAAACTGGAGTAGAAATTGGAATTGTATTGGAAAGAACCTAAATGAGGAGTTTAGAGTGTGACATGTGGCAAGTGACACATGTCACTTGCCTAACATGTCACCACCTATTCTGACCTGCGGGCGTCCCGGTGCGTACCCTACGGTAAGGGAGTGCTACAGAGTACATATCAAGAATGATCCATCTTCACAGTAGACTGAAGATGCTGAATATTCCTCTTCCTAATGTCTTCACCATTTACCAGACTCTGAATACACTCCCTGCAGAGTTTAGTAATCTAGTGATGACATATTATTCACTAGATGAGGAATGAGACTTCAATGTTTTGATTGCCCATTGCGTTATTGAGAAGGAGAAACTCAAGCTTGCTACTCCTACAACGCTCGAAGTAACTAAAGGAAAAGTAAAGATGAAGCCCACTAAATTCAAAGGTAAAAAGCCTAAATTTTCTTCATATGTTGATGTTGGTCAATCTAGTGTTAGTAAAGGTCTGCATGACATAAAGAAGTCAGCAGTATGAGGTCGAAAAGGAAAGACTGAGACCATCAGGTAACTTTTGACTTATTAATTTATGAATCTAATTTGCGATAGCTGCATTAAGTTCTTGGTGGCTATATAGTGGAACATCTGAAAATGATGCTTCCATAATATATGGGTTCATATCCAAGATAGAGCCAAATAAAGGTAAGGAGGAACTAATGGTTGACAGCAATGAAGAAGTAGATGTAATATCTAGAGGAGAATGTATGTACTGAACCTTGCTACAAGGTTCATTTTGGTTTTACAAGACACAATTTATGTGATCTTTATATCAATTTTGGACATAGAAGGTTGACGTTTTGTATTTAATACTTCTGTTATACAGTTTTGTTTAATGCAAAATATAATGGTACAACTTTTTTGTTATATGGTTTGTATATAATGTGTCTTATCCCGAATTAGATATATGCTTCTTCGTATCTTGCTAAACAAGTTATGAAATTAAGGACCTGGATAAATGAAAAGTCATACACGGTGTGGCGTAAAAGCTTAGGCCACATTTCCAGAGCTAAGGTTAAGAAATTGATTAAGGAAAACATTCTCTCAATTCTAGATTATGATGATCTGGAAGCATGTACTGACTGTTGCAGGGGTAAGTTGACTGAAATAAGGATATAGAGGTCAAGTTGTGCTTCTGCCTTGTTGAGTCTGATACATACAAATATTAGTAGGCATTATACAGTTGCATTGTGCAATTCTAAATATGTTCTAACATTTTTTGATGATTATTTTCATTACAGTTATGTGTTCTTGCTTAAAGATTGAAAGTTGAGAACTAATTGGAAAAATCCATCCAAAGTGTTAGATCTGACAGTAGAGGAGAGTATCATGGCAAACATGGTGTTTCAGGACTTGAAAAGGTTCATTTGCCAGATATATGAAATCAGTTTAAATAGTGACTTGATTTACTATATCAGGTAGTCCTGAACAAATTGGTGTATTGCCAAAAGGCATAATAGCATCCTAAATGACTTGAAGAAGTCGACGCAAAACAAGACTATTCTACCTAATTATCTAAAAGTTTGGAAACTCAGCCTTGCACACATTCATGTATGAGGCTGCCCTACTAAGGTTATATAATCCTTAGAAAGATAAATTGCATGCTTGTTATGCTCATTGCTATTTAGTCAAATATCTTGACCACTTTAAAGCTAAAGATCTTGCTATATAGAAGGAGGGTCAGTTGACCCTTAGAATGATAGCAGAGCGGATACTACAATTATTATGTACCGGCTACTCATACAGTTAGATCTATGTCTTTGTATCGTGCCTGTACAAGAATAGGAACCCATACCTGTACATAGAGATTCCTGGGAGGTACAAGATCTAATGTAGTTATGTAGATCTGCCAGAGTGAGACGACCTGCTATCCTATTTGATTACATAGTCTATTAGGTAAACAGGACTATGATATTAGACATGTTACGAATCCAATTACTTTTACAGAAGCAGTTTCTGGACCCATTGTGGATTTATGGTGGGATGCAATGACTGATGAGATGTAATTCATGAAGCATAGTCAGGTTTGGGAGTTAGTTGATTTACAGTGGAACTACAAACCCGTCAGTTGTAAATAAAATTTTAAGACCTAAAGGATTTCAGGATAAAGTTCAGCGGTTTATGGGCTCGCTCATTTGCCTGATGGTTTACTCAAGGAGAAAGGTTGACTTTAAAGTTACCTTTTCTCTCGTATTCTCGTAGGAGACATTTTGAGTGATTATGACAATTGTATGTCATGATGATATAGAGTTACATCAAATGGCTGTCAAAACTACTTTTGTGAATAAAGAACTTTATGAAAAAGTCTGTATGGTACAACTTGAAGGATTCATGATCCAGATAGAACTGACATGGTTTGCATGTTAAGCAAATCAATATATGGTTTACATCAAACCTGTTGAAAGTGATACCTTATAGTTGATGAGGTTATGACCTCTTTCGGCTTCATAAAAAATAAAGCTAAAAAGATGCTTATGCTATGAGGTCAAGGGGAGCAAAGTTATCTTCTTATTACTGCATGTGGATGATATATTGCTCACATCAAATTACTTGACCATGTTGTATAAGGTTAATCAACTTTTAGTTAAGAACTTTGGCATGAAGGACATTGACGTAGCATCTTCTTTCCTAGGTATTTAGATTCACCGGGACAAATCTCAATACACATCAGACCTCTCATAAAATGCATACATTGAATATGTGTTACAAATATTTAACACATTTAATTGTAAACTTGTTGTAGCACATATCTCTCATATTGAGTGATAATCTTTAGGACAATATCCAAAGAATAAAGTAAAGAGAGAGGTTATGAGAAATGTTTCATATTCTAGTGCGGTTGGTAGCCTAATGTATGCTCGGGTAAGTACTAGGCAGGACATTGCATTTACTGTTAGATTGTTCTGACAATATCTAGTTAATCCAGGTGTAGACCATTGAAATGTAGTCAAGCAAGTGTTGAGATAATTAAAGGGAATCAATAATTATATGTTGACATATAGAAAAGTCAACAAACAAAACCTCCTAGGGAATTCAAATTCAAATTTAGCTATGTTTCAAATGATCGAAAGTTCACTTAAGGTTACAGTTTAAGTTTACAGATGGTACAATGTCATGGAAGAGTGTCATGTAGACATGGGTGACTTCCTCGACCATACATGCAGAGTACATAAGGGGCTGCTTCACAAACGGTTTGACTCAGAAACTTGATTTCTAAGTTGTTTGTGATTGATTCATTGGCTAGACCCATTCAGTTATACTGTGATAATCTTGTTACTGTATTTTTTAATAACAACAAAACATATCACAGGGTCTTAGCATTTTAAGGTCAAATATTTGGCCATCAAAGAGTTTATACGAAAAGGTGATATTAAGGTTAAGAGTATTTAAGGACTGAGGAACTGTTAGTCGATCCTTTAACTAAAGGACTTCACCCACTTGTGTTTGTAATACAAGTATACAGTATGGATGTTCTGAAGTACTTAGACACTGTTAGTTAGGGAATCGTTATGTTTGCTCCATGTACATTTATACGTTTATACATTTGATGTATTATGACAGTATGATGATTCATCAATAAAGATGGTTATCGTTTATCCTCAGTAATACGTGTTATCATACATTGTCATAAAACATATGAAAGTCTTATAATTTGTGTTGATCTTAAGCATTTAAAGGTCATTGGGCATATATACATATTGACCTTGAGCCTATGTCATTTAGACGAATACAGTTTTATACGGATATTCATAAAGTTTGATATGACATAGGAGGATACAAGTTTTCAATCTCATAAAGGTTCTCTAATGCGATTTGGCATTCAGTTAGAGAACATTAAGGTTTTCTCTGATGCTGTTTAGCATTCGGTGAGAGAAAACAAGATTTCTTTAATTCAGTTTAGCATAAAGTTGGAGAAATTAAGACCTACAAACAAAGATGATACATATTAGATCATACAGGTAACATCTTAATTTGTCACACTTCATTTTCCCATTCATGTTAGTGAGGTATTATATATGCATGATTGTTTTAGATTTGTGTCACACATGATATATCCATTTGACACTTTTCGGTATCGAAAGCCTTACAGGACAGAATGATGGACTTTTGTTATCTCTAGATCAAATTTTTTGTTTTTAAATCTAGTTGACTAATATAGTACCGTGACTTAATCGAGTTTTAAAAACTGTTTTAAGCTTAAGTCAACACTGCAATTAAGTATTGTCTAAGGGGGAGAATGTTAGATATTTTTTTACTTTTCCCATAAAGTTGAATAATAATTAATTGCATTTCTTAGTTTTTTAATAACTTATTGGTTAAGTTACGTAATTTGATCTGGATAAAAATAATAAAGTGGCTCAATAAATGATCTAAATCAATGTTTAGAAGTTCGACTAGAAAATGAATCTTGATCAGTGTAGACCATACTCATATCGGGCCTATGATGAGGAAGCTCGATATGGAAGCTATATATAAATGTTAAGGTCTTCTGCAGTTACCCATATCATTCATAAGCATAAGGATTCTCTGACTTGTTAGGAGAGCTTACATTTTGATAAAACTATAGAAAGACATTGATCGCGTTTTGGTGAACAGTTCTCGTAAAAACGATGGTAGATTCGCACTCGTTTTAGTTTGAAAAAGCTCGTTTGAAGTTATAAAACTATAATCAGGTATTTTCTGCATTTTTTCATTTATTGCCCTTTCACGTTTGATCCGGGATACATAACTAAGGTATTGTTATGTGTTACATTCCACAGAGGTCAATCTTTGCCTGTGGTTATTTATTAATTAATGATAGAATCTGCAATATATCCTTTAAATGGCTCATTTTACTTTTGAACATGAATTACTCTTAGAAATGCCTTAAATTCCATATTCAAAGTTGGGTTTGGAGTGGAATTGAATTGCTTTGAGGGATCAAGTGATGAGAGAACCAATTTTTTGAGGGCTTTTGATGAGGCTGATGCATTGATCTACTGGCGTTATTTTGATCCATTTTGGAAACATAAAAAGTTCAACATTGGTTATGAATCATCCTTGAGGAAGAATATTAAGATCATAGAAGATTTCGTGAACACACTCATTACCACCAAGAGAAACAACGATACTCTGTAAGTTCTTGATACTGCAACATAATTATCATCGGTGTTTGTTGAGAAATCTAATTTTGTAAAAGCTTAAACCTTTCATCTAATGTAAGAACATGATAATCTTGTAAAATCATGGTTATATGTCTAGCCAAATCTTTGCCTTTTAATGTTAAAATAATTACAAGGAAGATATATTATCGAGGTTCTTGATGGAAAGTGAGAAGGTGTTAGAGTAGTGCCCTAAAGGCAATCACCTTTAATGCGTTTTGTGCAAATTTATGTACAGACTTTATTTTTAATAATAAAGAAAATCATATTTCATTAATTTGGCTTATGAATTGATATTGATCTATAAGCAAATTAATAAGTCCATGATATATGACATAGCATGAAAGAAATTATGATATGATCATACTACTGAGATTCCTATCATGTGTAATTATGTCAGTATCAAAATTATCCCTAGTCATAAGATCAATGAGACTGGACATCGTTAATCCAGATAGACTAGCACATGTCAAACTCCTTGATTTTATCAAGCAGTGGATCTCAAAAACTGTAAACATAAGATGTTTAGAGTTGAGATGTGGATGCTTACTAAAGATAGTAAGTATATTAGATGACCTACTATAGGATCATCACATGGATGTCCTATCCTAATGTCAGTGATAATCTCATCATAATAATGGTGCAAATATCCTTAGACTTGAGGTACTCAAGGATATCTTGGATACTGATTATATGTTTTAACTTTGTTTCTTGTTGCCTTGCAGAGTTGCTCATAGGGTGATAATTGGGTACAACTTAAGGTATTCGAAGGTACAGCCGGAGGTCGTTCATAGCAGAAGATGATACCCACAGCCTCTTGTCGAGGTCATTACTTGGAAACCTCTGGCCAGAGTACATGTGTCATGAAGAATGTCTTTATTGACATATAGAGTAATGAGTCTCAGGATGAAAACTGATATTACTTAGGCTAGATTTGACGTAGTCAGTCTAGTGAGAGTTGATACTTTGCCCATACTCATAACTAAGTGGAGTATAACATGGTGAAAGGATGAATTGTAAAGAAATTGTTTATAGGAGGGTTCCTGAGATAATTCGTGACGAGCACAGGTTCGTTCGTCAAACCACTTACTTTTCGATCAATTAGGGGTCATGATTTGTTGCTAGACGCCACTCATGACTTGCTTGAATTAAGTGTTAATATAAGAGGCCAACATAACCGAGAACCTAATGGGTCACACGCATAAGAGTGACTCGAAGGATTAGTAAAATGGTTTTTGATAGAGATCTATTATACAGAGAGCAGTAGAACCAAATGGATCTCGAAGAGATCGGGATATGTCTCGATGAGATCGCAACATCCATATTTCTAAAACAGGTCTTCGGTGTTTTTTCCACACCCAAAACCTAGTAGGATCGATCCTAATGTAACTGGACCACCTTAGCATATATATATATATATATATATATATATATATATATATATATATGGCAACGTGGAAGAAAAATAGAGCTTTCTTTAAAGTGATTAATTTATTGTCTTTACATGATAAAAGACAAAACCATAAAAGACAAAAATGAAAAGTATGTAAGAAGACAATTGTGAGAACAAAAGAAGTAAGCAATCTTCTTCATAATTATCATCCATCCCTCTTCATCTTTCTCATCTTTTTCCTCTTCATTTTCTCTACACGATTTGCTTTTCATAGAACAAAAAAAAAGGAGCTAGCACTCTTATCTTTATTCTAGTCATTTCCAGATCAAAGAGTTTGATTAGATTAGCTTCTCCGATCTTTGCGTGGATACTGTTGTTAGAGGCGGTCTGTTTTGGTCGTTGTGGTTTGTGACAACCTAACGAGTAGAAGATCGAAGAACGAAGGAGATTACTCACAAGGTACATGGTTATTATATGAATGATTGATTTGTGTAAATGGCATGAATTCCTATATATATATATGTGTCATGAACATGTATGTGAATTGAGAAGTTTCAATTAGGTTTAATGGTATTTCCTTGTATAGACATATAGATCCTGAAATTTGGGAAAGTTCCGGAATAAATTTTTTGTTTTTCCACATTGTATGTATATGATGTACACACCGGGATTTTCCTACAGAAGGTTTATGAGAGAATGAATGATAAATACCTAAGAGATATCATTCTAAAAGGTGGTACAAGAAATAAGAGAAGTCACAGGTAGTCAAGACATTGATGTTGAGGTCAAGATCAAAGAGTTCATCGCCAAACTGAGCGATACATCATTAGATACTTTGAGACCCTATCCTGCACTCCCCGTAGTAAAACTAGAGTTTCAACAACCCATGAGTTGAGTTCATTAGTATTTTCACACGTTTAATGGTTTATTACGGTGATGATCAAGGATGAGAGATGCCCAGAAATAGATGACACACTTCCTAACGGATACAAAGTTAAAAAAGGTGATGGAGTCTAGTATATGTCTTATGCTATAAGGAGGGTGCCATATCTTGTTGAGTTGTGGGTCCCATCTTATGTGGAAAAACTCATGTCATATCCCTCTTATGGCTTTTACTTGTTTTTTGTCTTCCATATATTAGCTTCTTCTTCAACCGTAAGAGTCGACACAACAAAAGAAAGAGAGAGCAAAAATAGTTGTAATATTTTTGGAGGATTAGATTCATTTTTCTTCTTAATCCATGCTTATCTACCATTGAATCTAGCTGAAAATTTAGGAGGATGTTCTTGAGAGTCCTCTATATTATGAATGGTCACTTTTTCATTTGGAGCTTTGGATGTTCAGATTAGAGCCTCGAAATAGTTACGCATTTTTGGTGATTTCTCTCATTTTATGCTCATAACAATGTTATCTTGTGTTGTTGCTGAGTTTGTGTCTTTCAGAAGAGGTGTTTGTACACATTTTAATTTAATGAAGCTATTTTTCAGACAGGAGGTCCCGTGATTTTCTCTTAATTTGAAAAGATTTTTTACGTTAAAAATTTCGGTGTCATTATTTGTATTTGATTTGCTGTTATTGTTGACGAATTATTGCTGGTATTTACTTACTCATATTACTTAAATAAATTTAGGAAGTTTTGGTATTATGTTTACACTTATGCAAAGTTTAGCAATATCGAGTTTTTTCCAACACATCCTTGGGGTGATGATGCTAAGGTTTTTTTGACCAGAAAGATGACTTCTAAATGGGATTTTTCAACCTGAATCGCTTTACAAGTTCACAGCTTTTTGTGTATGTGCTTAGCTATTTCACTTAATAAACAGTGTGAAAAATAATAAATGACATTTTAAGCACTATAAATTAAAATTAGCAACAAATTTTTCTTTTTTCTCAAATAATTCATATACAAGTATATTCATATTTCAATTAAAATTTAACTCATTTAATTATAAGCATACAAAAAATTGAGTACTTAATAGGTTAAATTTGTAAAATATTAAAAAATTGTGCATTTCCCAACTTAGCAATGATTAAAAAACTTAATCAATTTGACTAATTCAACTATAAAAACCTTGAAATTTTCAATTTAGTTTTTAACTTTTTGATTTAATTTATTTTAATAACTCTTGTTACTAAAAATTAATTAGTTTATTAATTAATTAGTCAATTTTTGTAAATTAATAAAATTTTATAAAATACAATAAATCAATTAATTTTTATTTAACAATTTTTAATTTAAATTTAAATTTTTCAATAAAAAATCTTCTTTAATTATATTTTAAAATTTAATTTTAATTCATCTTTAATCACTTATATGACATTAAACTTCTATTTTTATTGGCGTTTAAAACATTGGTGCAATTTGTCAATTGCAAGCTGGCCCAAGAATGTCTAGGAAAAGACTTCTCATATCAGCAGAGGAAGATAGTAACAATGGCTCTACTTCATTTCTTTGACTTCAAATTGGCTGACTAGACTAGGGAAATGACCTACAGTGGCTAACAAATCTTTAAAATTTCCAAATCCTGTTGAACTCATGCATTGAAACAATATGATTTTCTTTTTCTATGTATCATGTTCACTTGAGTCTAATGAATAATGAACTTATTTTGTGCTTTTGTCCTAATTAATAGTATTTGCTTGCTGATAGAACATTCAAGTCAACCAATTAAGGTCAATTTGACTGAACTTGAGGTAAGATTTGGATTCGAGTTCAAGCACCTCATTTACAGTAATATTGCTTAGGCACCTCATGTTATATTCACAGATGCATTCATTAACATTACACAGCCAATATCACATTTTATTTAGAGCATGACAACAACAACAAAAAGTGCCTCCAAAGCTTTACATATTGTCTTAGTGGATTTTTTCCATCTTTTAGCACAACCTATCAAAAAATCAATAAGAAAACTTTGTGCAATAAAGAGCTAATAGTAGAAGACCCAATGAGCTTTTCACATTCAGATACACACTATATATATGCACAATCTTACCATATGTTATATCTTATAACATGGTTTACCCTAAAGTGTACTATGGTTTAATGAACATATGTTAACTCATTAAACTATAGTTCATAACATCCTTAAAATAACTATGGTTTAATGAACATATATTGGCCCAATAAACTATAATTCATAATATCCTTAAAATGACACAATTATCCTATTCTACCCCTTAAGTTAGACCCTGTTATAAGATATAACATATGGTGAAATTGTGCATATATATATATATATATATATATATATAATGTGTGTGTGGATGTGAAAAGCTCATTGGGTCTTCTACCATTAGCTCTCTATTGCACAAAGTGTTCTTGTTTATTTTTTGATAAGTTGTGCTAAAAGATGGAGAGAATCCACCAAAACTATATGCAAAGCTTTAGAGGTATGTTTTTTCTTTGTGTTGTCATGCTCTAAACAAAATGAAATCTTGAATGTGTGATGTTGATAAATGCATATGTGAGTATAACAATTGGTATCAGCGATATGGTCATTTGATTTTAGGGCTTGTTTTTGCACAAAACCGTTTTTTGTTTTATGCGTAAATAACTTCGAAACGATGCATTGAGGTTCAAAAAATGTTATTAGTTGTTGTTATTGCCTTTTATCTTTGTTTTGGACAAAGAATCACAGTTTTTTTGGGCAAGTTTTTCAAAAGACTTCATGTTTTTGATAATGACCAAAATGGATTTAATATTTTAGCTTAAATGGATATGAGAAATTCATAAAGCGTGAAAAATGGAGCAAAACGCCTCAAAAATTGTCAAAAATGGAGGTCAGAAGAGGAAGTTGTCGACAAGTGGAACTTGCGCATCCGCATGTTAACTCACTAACCCTGTTAGAGGTTAGTGACGACACCTACGGTTAACCCACGCACCCGACTCGATTTTGTATATTTTTTATTTTTTTAAAAAAAATCTACACAATACACATAGGCCACGTGCAAGGTCCTTTTTTGGACCATTTTTTCATTTTAAAATTTTTCCCATATGTTTATGCACAAAATTAATTTGTTTTTTATTTGATAATTCTAATTATTTTAATCTTATTATGGCATAAACATGATTATTTGTTGATAATAGTGAATGCTTATTTTTACCTGTCGTAAAATTAAGCATGTAAAACTATTTATGATGAGAAATTTTTAAATATTAATGTATATTTAAAATGATATAATTAATTTTGAAAAAAAGAGTACGAATTGCATGATTATGTTTTAACATGTATATCATAATTATTGCTCTTAGTTCTCATTCAGCTTTAAGCAATCCAAAAGTCTTTGCAATCTTGATGCTAAATGGAGCAACCACAAACAATGGGTTGAATAGCTCATGATAAATTTAACTACTATGCAAATGGACTTGGCCTTGAGGATTAATCCACCACCAAAACCTGCTAATGCTACTACTAAGAAAGAAAAGAAATCCTATAAGGAATGAAAATACTCAAACCGATGTTGTTTGATTATTATAAGGTATCACATGGAAGAATCCATTCGTGATAATATTCCTGGGGCTAATAATGCAAAGGATTTTCGTACTACCATTAAGCAGAAGTACATAAAGCTCTCAAAGAATGATTACTTAAAAATGCTTCATTAGACTATTTATGATGGTGTAAGTGACATTAAGGCTCATATCGACAAGCTTATGGGTTGCTACTATAAGCTTAAGGCTATGGATATGAACTTTGGTGAGGATTACATGATATGGTTTATGATGGAGACTCTTCTTTCTAAATTTGATTTGATCAAATCAATCTATAATGCTCAGAAAGAGCAATGGACTATTGAAAAGATGACTGTTATTCTTGCCAAGGAAAAAGATGACGTGAAAAAAGGAAGGGCAAGAAGCATCTCCATAATAACAAACTACAATAATTCTCAAAAGAGAAAGTTGTTAATCCTAAAGCAAGTGGACAGGGGGACACACCTTCTATTAGTCAGAAGAATAAGTTTTTTAAAGGGAAGTGCAACTTTTGTCAGAGTTTTAAGCATATGAAAGCTGATTGTTAAAAACTCAAAGCTCACTTAAAAAAGAAAAGTAATTCTCTCATGATTGTTTGTTTAAAGTCCAATGTTATTTATGGACTTTTAAATACTTAGTGGTTAGATACTGGAGCAACAATTCACGTTACGAATTTCTTACAGAAATTGATAAGTTGAAAAAGACTGACTAATTCTGAGCAATATGTATATATGGGATACGATACCAAAGTTAAAGTTAAATTTTTTAGAACAGTTAAACTACAGTTAAATACAAGTACAAGACATCTTTTGGTGTTACACGATGTTGCTTATTTACCCTCTATTAGGAGGAATTTGATTTTTGTATTCATTTGGGATAAACTAGGTTGTAGCCTTCTTTCTGAAACTAGAAAATTGACTTTATATCTTGACTCTCTTTTGGTGGAAAATGGAATTTTATGTGAAAATGTATACAAACTTGAATTGAATGATATTGTTACTATTACTTCTTCCTCTTTTTTTAATACTGTTGTTGTTTCCAAATGTATGAAATTAGATTTGAGATCTTCTATGTTCTGGCACAAACATTTAGACTATATTTCTATAGACAAAATGGAGAAGTTGGTAAAAGATGATGTACTCCAAGATCTTGATTTTTCAAATTTCACTGCCTATGTTGATCGTATTAAAGAAAAGTTGATCACCAAAGTTAGAAAAAGCAAAACAGACAGGAGCTCAAAATTGTTAGAGTTGATTCATAATAATATATGTAGACCATTTATTCCACCTGCTATAAGTGGTTATAAATACTTCATCACTTTTATTGAATATGTTTCCAAGTATAGTCATGTAGAGCTCATTCATGAAAAATCTAAGCATTTAAAATTTTCAAGACAAATGTTGAGCTTCAAAAGAAAAAGAAAATCAAAGTAGTTAATTTTGACAGAGTTGGAGAGTATTGTGAGTGTTATGATGAGAGTGGAAAAAATCCAAGGTCTTTTGCTAGATACTTGCAAAAATGTAGTATTAAAGCAAAATATACAATGTCAGGATTACCTCATCAAAATGGAATCGTTGAAAGAAGAAACCACACACTTCTTAATATGTTACGGTGTATGTTGATTCATTCTAATTTACCTGAATTTTTATGAGATGAGACGTTGAAGACAGCTGCTTATATCTTAAATCAAGTACTTAGCAAATCAATCCCTAAAACTTCATATAAGTTATGGTCAAGTAAGAAACCAAGCTTACGCTATTTTCATGTTTAAGGATGCAAAGTAGAAGTGAGGCCCTATTCCAATGTATACATGTTACTCAAAACTAGTCGGCCTTCTTCAACTTGTCAGTTTCTATAAAGAATTTGTAACATGAATTGTTGCTCCAGTATCTAACCACCATATGTTTAAAAGTACATCGATAACAATGAACTCTAAACAAACCATCACAAGACAATTACCTTCCTTCTTTAAATAAGCTCTGAGTTTTTGGCATTCAGCTTTCTTATGCTCAACACTCTCAAAAAAGTTACACTTCTTTTTTAAAAACTTATTCTTCTAACAAGCAGAAGGTATGACCACCTGTCCACTTCCTTTAGGATTAATAACTTTCTTCTTGAACTTTCTCTTTTGAGAATTGTTGCAGTTTGTCATCATAGAGATACTTCTTACCTTTCCTTTTTCATGTCACCCTCTTTCTTGGCAAGAATAGCAATCATCTCTTTAATAATTCATTACTCTTTTTGAGCATTATAGCTTGATCTAATCAAATCAAATTTAAAAGGAAAGTTCCCATCACAAACCATATCATGTAATCCTCACCAAAGTTCATATCAATAACCTTAAGCTTATAGTAGCAACCCATGAGCTTGTCAATATAAGCCCTAATGTCACTTGCACTATCATAAATGGTGTGATGAAGCATGTTTAAGTACTTATTCTTTGACAACTTCATGTACTTCTTTTTAATAGTAGTAAGAAAATTCTTTGCATTATCAATCTTAGGTATATACTATTACGAAAGGATTCATCCATGTGATATCTCATAATCATAAAACAACATTGGTTAGAGTATTCCCACTCCTCATAGGATTTCCTTTCCTTCTCAGTAACAACATCAAAAGGTTTTAATGGTGGATCAATTCTCAAGACCGAGTCCATTCGCATGATAATCAAATTCATCATGAGAGATTCAATCCACTACTTGTGGTTCGTTCCATTCAGTGTCAAAATAACAAAGACTCTTAGATTGCTTAAAGCTGAATAAGAACTAAGAGCAATAACTATGATATGCATGTTAAAACAGAATCATGCAATTCATGCTTTTTTTCTCAAAATTAATTATATAATTCATGTTAGAATTCCTTAAACAAATATAAGACTCATTCACAGGTAAGAACAATTTATTAAATATTACAACCAAATCATTAATTTACTATCAAAAGGATAGAAAAATTGTGTGGTTCATAATATTTTAATAAAATTTCTTCACCGTATTAAGCATCATATTAAGTAGTAATTATCAATAAGATAATTAATTACTCGTATGGATCTTAACATTATTTTATAAGAAAAACACAAAATTTTAAATATACATGAATATTTAAAAAGTTCCTCATTATAAATAGTTTTACATGCTCAATTCTACGACAATTAAAAATAAGCATTCACTATTGTCAACAAGTAATCATGTTTATGTCATAATAAGATTAAAATAATTAGAATTATCAAATAAAAAACTACTAATTAATCTTGTGCATAAACATATGGGAAAAATAAAAAAATGAGCAAAAATGAAAAAATGGTCCAAAAAAGGACCTTGCACGCGCCTCACACGCACTATACATAAAAAAATTATTTAAAAATACAAAATATACAGAGTCGGGTAAGGTGAGGAGACCCACGCACCGTACAGAGCCGAGACGACTTCATAGGTGTCGTCCCTAACCTCTAATTGGGTCGGTGGGTCAGACCCGCACACTTTTGACCTCCGTTTTTGACAATTTTTAAGGCATTTTCTTCCATTTTCCATTCTCTATGAATTTTCCATATCCATTTCAGCCAAAATTGCTCCAAAGTTCAAAAATATCAGACACATTTCGGCCATTATCAAAAATACAAAGTCTTTTGAAAAACTCACCAAAAAAAAATTGTGATTCTTTATCCAAAACAAAGATAAAAGGCAACAACGACAACCAACATTTTCTTAACCTCAATGCATCATTTCCAAGTTATTTACTCAAAAAAATGAAAACAGTTTTGCGCAAAAACGAGCCCTAAAATCAAATGACCATATCTCTAATACCAATTATTATATTCACATATGCATTCATCAACATCACACAGCTAAGATCTCATTTTGTTTAGAACATGGCAACATAAAGAAAAAACATACCTCCAAAGCTTTGCATATAGTCTTAGTGGATTCTCTCCATCTTTTAGCACAAGCTATCAAAAAACCAACAAGAACACTTTGTACAATAAAAAGTTAATGGTTATGCATATGGAATTTATATTACGTTTATATTAGTCCACTTATTTCTAATACCTATTTCATGACAGATTTGAGAAAGAACATTTGAAAATTATCTACAGGAATTAGTCATTATCGATAGGAATTTCTATCATCTAAGCTGCAAACAAATTATATAAATCTAATAATACATCTGTTTTTAAGGGAAAAAAGAAGTAAAAAGTAAATTTATGCTTAGAAAATATGTTATGTCCTTGTTAGAGCTTTAACTGACTCAAGTAATAAAGAGAAGAAGTGCTTGTTATCATTTTACTTGCATCTTAACAATATAGCATTAGCATGACGTGTTATTCCCTATTCTGCAATTACGAGAAGTTCTAGCCAAGTGTTGACTATAACCTGAAGATAGATGCTTATCCATTTGTATAATTCTCCTACAATGGAAAATAATGCAAATAATAGCGGAGTGAAATATCCAGCGGCATGCACAATATAATAGTCAATATTCTAATATAAACTCTGTACAGATTAACCGTCACAGACTGAATTCATAGAAAACAGTGACTACAAATTAGTTAAGTTTCTACATGAAGGAAAAGGGCAAATTCTGATGAAATTAGCAGGCCAGTGTGATTAGCAGAAGATACAGCATCATATGCAATCCACAGAGTAGTCAGAAAAAAGCT
The DNA here is from genome assembly GCA_025629805.1 of Erythroxylum baracoense. NCBI lineage: Eukaryota > Viridiplantae > Streptophyta > Magnoliopsida > Malpighiales > Erythroxylaceae > Erythroxylum > Erythroxylum baracoense. The sequence continues at coordinate 25,355,893 of JAOTAY010000009.1, read as the reverse complement.
AAGAAAATTTACTGATTGCAGCTAACTGCAGGGTCAGCATTCTTGATAATCCAAGGGTGCTCCAAGATCTTCTGAAGGGAGAGCCTCTTTGAAGGATCTTTTACCAGAAGCTGAAGAAGTTTTTAATATAGCTTATTTAAGATGTTGTCGAATATGCCACAGTCGCAACTGACTCGGTCAAATGTGGAAAATTATTGTGGAAGACCATACCTGGCTAATGAGGGTTTTGGCTTCTGCAGAGACTGATGGAGTGGAAGGAAAAGTCAAGTCAAGCTTCATAATTCTGCATCATGCAAATCAAATACGGCTAACAACCCAACTCGTGTCACACAATCATATAGATTTTAGCGGGATAATATAGCCCCATTTACCTTCTGAATGTATCACTTTGACTCTCAGCCTCAAATGGAGGGGCTCCATATAGGAATTCATAACAAAGTATACCCAATGTCCAGTTATCAACTGCATAATCATGAGCTTTATTCTCCACCATTTCAGGTGCTAGATAATCCAGAGTTCCACACATTGTGTGTCTCTTGCTCCTCGATTGCACAGACCACCCAAAATCAGCAATTTTCAATCGACCCTATGAGCAATGCGAAACCCTTTCAGAATTTTATCACTAAACAAAACATATACATTCTTCAATGTATTCGCTCAAATACAGCTAGAAAGTCAACAGAATGAAGCAAATGTCCTACTGTTGTAAGCATATGATCAGTAAAGAGGCTAAAAATTCAGTCCTTTTACCAAGTTCTGTACGATCCTAAAAATCAGAGAACTTCTATTCATGGGTTAAACTCGTTGAAGAAAATCACAGTGTTGAATTCACAATGTTTGTACATAAAGTCACGACAGATTGAACATCTTACCTCATGATCAAGCAGCAAATTTTCTGGTTTAATATCCCTGTGAATCACATCTTTCTTATGACAATAAGCCAATGCGTTTGTCAAACTAGCTACGTACTGAAAGCAAAATTAAGAACCCAAAAGTAAGGATGCATACAAGCTTTCTTTATTTGAAATACATCAAAGCAATAACTAAAGCAACGTAAAGCTAAGAACTAGATGATCATCACCGTGGCGGCCTGCTTCTCACTCAAATAACCATTTTTCCTTAGCTCCTTATAAAGCTCACCACCATGAGCATACTCGAGAATCAGGAAAATACGGTCTTCGTCATGAAACCATCCATAAAGACGCAAAATGTTAGGGTGATCAAGACTCGTCTGAATCTCCATCTCTCTTCTCAATTGATGATGTATTCTGTACTTCTCTATCTGTTCCTTGAATAGAACCTTTAAAGCCACAATATATTTACTCTGTAAAAAGAAAAAGGGTTCTTTCATCATTTTACCTGTTAAATTGAAAACAGAAAGAAAAAAGAAAGCAAATCTGAACCTGAACTTCTCTAGCAAGATAGACTCTCCCGAATTTTCCTTTTCCGAGCGGTTTTCCGATCTCAAAATCCTGCAGAGACCATTGCTTCTTTGAATTCTCTTCTGATTGCATGTCGAAACCCCTTAGAATTCACCAATTGATCGTTAGGATTTTGAAAATCGACTGCAATAAAACTTGAAATCTAAATTCTTGTTCCTTGTGTTCGTTTCCCGCCCGGTGACTCAAATGCAATAGAGGAACAGCAGTTTGTGCTAAAACAAATTTTAGGCGACATACCAGTGGGAATGTACTTCCTTACAGAGCCTTCAGCTCTCCAAGAAAACTGATTATCAAACTTCACAAATCAGATCACTTCCCAGAAGCGTCAAAACGAAGTCATAACAACACAAGTTAGTGAGCGAAAAGCAAAAGTTTGAAACCAACCACAGCCACACTACAAGCAAACAAGTTGAGAGGGGGGTAACAAACAACCTCCGTCGTCTCCGACTGCGTTGGGGCCAAACGAGCAGGTGATGCTCCGGCGATGAGCAGATCTTGTCACGTGAGAAGGATTAAGCCTGAATTTGGAAGAAGACAATATGAAATGCAGAACCTGTGTTTTGTTTTGGATCGATTTGAAGTTTAAACATTGGGCGGGCTCCCAAATGAAAGAGACGGTTTAACTAGTATGTACAAAATTTGTGAAAATACTAAAATGTCCCCTTTTCTTCTTAAAACAAGATATTTAGCTTTAAAAGATTCGTAATATCTTAAACTGATTAAATATTAAATAAATTTAAAGAATTTAAAATATAATTAAAAGAAATTATTCTTATCAATCGAAGAATTTAAAGTTTAAGTGAAAAAATTGTTAAATAAAAAATATTTGAATTATTTTGATTATTAGAATTTGTTAATTTACAAAAATTGATCAATTAATTAATAAACTAATAAGTTTTTAACAATAAAAATTATTAAAATAAATCAAATCAAAAAGTTAAAAATCGAACTGAAAAATTGAACTGTTTAAGATTTTTACGATCTAACTAGTTGAACCAATCAAATCAGTTAGGTTTTTAATCGTTCCTAATATGCACACTCTAAATAAAATAATAATTTAAAAATAAGATTAGTATTTATAAATTTTTAATTGATAAAGTTAACTTTTTGAATTGAATCAATTAATTTTCAATTCATAGAAAATTTCAAAAAAATTCAATCTTTAAGATCATATAAAAAGAGAAAATGATTTTCTTTTGTTAACGTTTAGTTAATTTGATTAATAATAAATTAAACTTTTATTTTTGTTCTAATTAATTGTATATATTTATTTAAAGAGTATTAAAGTTGTGTGACCTTAGCTCTTTTCCTTCTCTCTCTTTTTAGGTTTGTAAAGTTAGAAATAACAAATTAATTAGAATATGTCTACTCAAAATTAATAGACCAAAATGGATTTAATAGATTTTAAATTAAAACTCGAATTCAATTTCAAGCATAATACATTTTTTTAAATATCACATTAACAATTAAAATAAATTTAACTCAATTCAATGCTCAAATTATAAAAAATCTACCCTAATAAAGTAAAGAAGAGAGAAAGATACATTATCCTGGAGAAAACAACATGCCCGAGCTAGAGCGAGTCTGACTCAGCTGGTCCAAATTATTTTTAAAATTAAAATGTCAAAATGAAGTCATTTTAATAAAACAAAGTCGTTTTATTATTACTTGCTAAGCCTCAAACCTAGCCCGACCCAAACAACCTTAACCAGCTTAAGACGAGAGCAATCCAAGTCTGAGCCCAACCTGAACCCATTCAACCGCAGCTTGGTCCGTTGATCTCAACAGGGCCAAGCCCGGGGCTGGACCTTATTGTCATCTCTAGATAAGTGAGGCTACTAAATGTTGGTTCAGAAAATAACATCAAAGTGATTTATGGCTTTGTATATAAACTAATCAACAACAATTGAGCTTCAGCGCAGTGCCAATAACATTTCCCCAGTGAGTGATCATCATGTTGGGGCTACTGTATCCTGATTAGTCTTTAGGACATTAACTTACCATATAATCTTTTTTTTTTTCAAATAATGGGTAATGCAAATTGATCAAAATGATACTTTTCTGAGATTCATGGCAAGTAAACTTGGATGAAACTTTGGTCCTTCTTTATTTGGACTAATACAATGTTAATTGTAATAACTATAAATTATACCTAGACCCGATCAAACTTAGATTTAGGCTCGAACTCGAGTTTGATAAGTTTTTTCAAACCAACCAACCAAGAACAGTCCAGCAGACCAACCCAAAAACACTGACCAAAACATGTTTGACCAGTTGTCATGCCTACTCAAATCATTCCCTAAGAGATAAGCCAAGTAGATGGACCAATAGAATTTTAGTATTTTTAGGACTTAATTTGGGTATAAAGAAATCAAACCACTCATTTATCCCTAATGATGATAACATAGAACAATTACTTAAAAAGAGTTATAGCTCCAAACTACATCAAATCAAATTGTAGGTTCAACAAATCATAGCCTTATCACTAAGGCTCCAACACAGTTGAAAATTAGTTAGTTCCTGATTACATATATGATATAATGACGGAAAAAATACATGTACAAGATATACAAATGAGTGAATCCCTAATTTATCTTCATCCACTATAGTAATTAAAAAACAATGAATCCCAATTACATCAAACTATTAACTCAACTAGATAACACCAACAGAAAAATGAAGAACCATCTTTGTGGAACCAGCCTCTCAAGAGTTGCTCCAAAAATGGTAAAAATATGTATGTTAGATCCACAAGGATGGCTCCAAACTGAAAAGAGACTGACTTGATATCTGAACAGGGGCAGCCAAAATACCCACGTATACCTGCTAGTACTCTATTCTAACTAATCAAAATTTAATGTCCTAAAAATCTAGGATTTAATAAGGGGACTAAGTCCATCGCCTTCCCAACCAAGCTTGAGCATGTGATCGACTACCTTTAAGCTTAACTGCAGAACAATAATCAAAAGGAGTTCGGAGTAAGGTTCAGCTTTTTGTGATCAACCATTAGAATCACAATGGACACAGATGAACATTTCATTTCAATCCATTCGAAACCAAATTTGCCTACCCACCCACTTGAACCAATATTTATGATAAATACTGTCCTTATCCAAAATTTGGAACAACATTGAGGTATGAACAGATAACAAATATTTATATAAGTAAGTATCTTTGAGAGATGAAGAGGTCTCTGGATCAATACATCTATGAATTTAACAATACTCCTTTAATTAACAACATTAAAGGTGAAACATATTACTGTCTTGTGAAGTTAAGACTTTATCTCCAACCAAATTTTACACCTGGACCAGGAGCAGAGTGTAAATAATATCACACGTCATTAAACTGGTTGACAACAAAAAAGAGTGGAAATCGAAGTTCAACTTACGGCAGGATCGGTGAAAATTATCAATTGTTTATCCACAGTTGACACCACAAGATTGGTATTATCAGTGTTTAAAGCCAGAGCCGTAATATCCTGGCCTTCTCCAAGCTTCATAACATGAAATACCTGTTTTATAGAACATCATTATTTTGTCAAACAAAAAATCACAAAAAAGTGAGACATCAAATGCACCAAACTATGGAAAACAATTCTACTAGTGCATTAAAGAACAGTTACAATGGCAAGTGTAGATACAACATCAACGTGGCATCTCTATCGCAGCCAATTCAAGCAAGCCCTACCTCATGTCAAATCTTATAGCACATAATTTAGACAGACCCTATCACATAACATCAACATTTATATACAAAAGAGTAAATTAGGTGTGTGCTCACTACTGACATTCTTTTCTCATACCTCTAATGTATGCAGATTGAGGAAACAAAGTGAGGGCAAAGGGATATTTAGTCTGTTGTCTTCTCGACTATCCTCTGATTCGAGCTCCATTTCTCGACTCCCTGGCTTTATTAAACTCAAATCTCGCTTGTTATTAGTATTTCTTTCATTTCCCAAGCCTGAGTTCATTCCAATCAAAGCACTATTCCCATCTACTGAAATTTCAATGCAACTCACAATTCCACTAAAAGGAAATTGGGCTTTGGCAATTGGTATCCCATTAACAGTAAAAGTACTTAGAGTATGGTGATCTTTGTTCCAAGTCATTACAACCCCCTCAGATGAAAGGCAAACGGCATCTGCCTGAACACCAATTAGCCTTCTGATCAAACGACCCCTTCTTATAGAATGCAATAGAACATCAGATAAGTGGGAAGAAGAGACAACAATTCCAAGATCTGAACTAACACAACAAGACAGTATAGAATGATGGTGGCCCCGAAGGACATGGATTGGACCCTCAATACGACGTTTCCTGTTTTTGTCTGACAGGCTATTTACAAGAGAACTGCTGGTTGATGGGGATGTGCCAGTGGCTGTGGAAAGCTCCGACAGGCTGCTTGATCGCAAAACAATATCCCTGTTGATCTTCCACAGTAACACAGTAGTATCCCTAGATCCTGTAACAAGATAATTGCTATCTGGTGAAAGTGCCAGGCAAGTGACAGGAGCACAGTGCCCAAAGGCTGTTTCTAAGGTTTTTGCTCCATCCGATGACAACAATTTGATGCTGTTATCCACATGCCCACCTAGATAAGAGAGTAGATGTTTCATCATAGAGAGATAAAGGAGGACCACTTTCTGCAAATTAAAGAATGTTTGCCAAGTTAATATTCAAAAAAACAACTCACCAGTTATAATTTCTTTGTCATGTGTTATGGAAACCACAGCTGTGCTTCTGATTCCAGAAGCAGCAAATGCTTGTGCCTGAGGAAAATGCCATTCCTCAGCACCAGATCCAGCAGGCCCTTTGAACATGCGCATGAATGTTCCACCAGTAGAACTTGATATAGGTTTTCCATGTTGGAAGAGGAAGGGTGTACCCTGTCCATCAGGGGTGTTAGGTTGCCACTTGTGCTGTACAACATGTGCAGCTGGTGCATTTACATCAACAATTGTTATGGTATCTGAAGATGCATGAATTGCTGCCGCAGGTAGATTGCAACGTTCAGGGGCTGAAACAGCATATGGCTTGACCTCTTTAGGGTTCCGAAAGATGGTCTGAAGTGAAAATTGGAATCAAAACACCAGGCATTACAGTGAAACAACAAGCTGTAACCTTGCTACTAAAACGGCATGAATGTGAAGCATTACTCCTAAAGAATATATGGGAAAATAGCATGATTGTGAATAACAGTATACATCTGGTATAAGAGGGTCAGACTTTTATCCTAATGTCACAATGCCTCCGGACAGAACTTAAGTGCCACTGCCTACCTGGCACATTGAATAATTATTATCCAGAAGCCACCCCCTGTCATGACTTAAACAATTTACCTAACCTTTCATTATCAAGCAGGATCAGCTGGCAAGTAGGACATCAAGGTTCTACTTTACTCGTTAGGTTTAGAAAGTCCAAAAGAATAAACAAGATATCAATGAATAATCTCTGATCTCATGACAGATATTATATTAATGATCAATGGTACCAAAGAAATCTTCAGCACATGTCACTTATATCATAGTACCACGAGAATTCAACCATTATGATCTCAACTAGTAAAAACTAGCATCATAGCAAATGGCTGAAATGTAAGAATTTGCACTTATAATATTTTGCCAATAGAAGACCTGCAAATGAAGAACATCTGCTAATGGCATCCTTTTCTGATGAGGAACGGTCAAGAGTTGTGATGGAGTTTGTCCAAAGTAAGCAATTTGGTCTTGCGTTGCTCGCTGTTGTACCTGTTTGATGATGCAAAAAATTAAACAAAATCGAAGAAAAATTCAGCTTTAAGAGCTGTTGTAGAATAGCAAAGAGACTCACTGGGTCTGGGATCTTGTCAATATCAACAGTCCCTTCATAAGTGATGTAAAAGAAAACATTGTTGGCCAGTATAGCTTCTTTGCCACGTTGTTTATAGCTGCATTTCAATTAATTAAACGATTTTACATAGGAAAGGCACAATTAATCCAGAAGAGAAGGTCATTTATTCAGATGCTGCCCTTAATTCCTACAACAAAGCAATAATAGACAAAAGCAGAAGCTTACGCAACAATTGGACATACAAGGAACGTACCCAAATATGAGATCAATCCATTCATGCAGATGAGCAGAAACATATTCACTCTCAAGAGCATTTCTGTGCTTATGAATGAAATCGACTGGACTTTGAGCCCAAGGAGGAAGTTTGACAGAATCTGTAAGAATTAACATTTATCACTCAGCAACTCAGCATCATTTTACCAACTATTCACATTTAATAATTTGAAACACATACCAAGCTTTCCTCCTAACTGTGTTGTACCAAAGTCGATCATATTTTCATTGGTTAAGATCTCTGGAAGGTAAAAGAGCTCAGGAACCTAAGAACGCCCCCATCAAAAAGAAACGAAAAAGAAAATGAAAAGAACAAGATGAGAAAAGAAGAAACCTTCTATAAACTGATTAGCAGGCAATGTTAAAATGCAAAAATAATGAAAGAATTATTAGAAAATGGAACAAACAGTCATCCCTGCATAAACCATATCTATGCCTTTATTATAAGAACTCATACCAATTCCTTCACATCACTCATGTCCTCCAGTACCCCATTCCAAGTAGCAGCAATATCTGAGAACATTCTGTCTGCATGATCAAACTTCCCACCTTGAAGTTGAATTTGAAGAGTTGTAAATGGCTCAACTCTAACAAGATAATACAAAACCTGCCCCATAGAAACAAAACAGTCATATGTTAATGGAATCATCTATTTTATATGATATTACCAACAAAGCCCACCAGACTCAATCTTGTACTTCTACCAGACTCAATCTTGTACCCATAAAGCAGGGCACATTAATATAATCTTCAAAAATTAGAGAGAGAAACAACTAGATCATTCAAATGAGAAATAGTGCATTCTTTATCTATGATCTTTCTTCTATTATTAAATTGGCAATGAAAGTTCAGGCTGTATACTCTTTTAAGCATGAAAAGGAAGGGGTGAGGTGGAGATGAGAAGAATACAGGATTAGTCAGAGCCATCAGCCATGAAGTAACAGCTAAGTAAACAATTCCAGGAAAACTGAGCCATTGGTAGGATGATTTGGTGCAAACCAACTCTTTGTACGATACATTTTTAAACTTCAGTTTAGAATATCCTTGAAAATTTTAAAACATTCAAAGTCACGTGTATTCAAATTGTAACCTTATCCATGCTAAATTGTTTCATGCCATCTGAAATGCAAACGCAGTTTTGCTCGAACAAAGAATAGTAACAACACCAAGACATGCATAAAATTTACCTAATGAGTAGGCTATTAGCTGTTATGCAATGATACAAGGCACCAGCTGTAAAAAGTACAAGAAGCAACATACCGTCCCTGCACTTGAGTAATGCGAACCATAATGGAACTTTGGAATGACAGGATCATCAAAACTATAATATCTCTCTTGGAGCTTCTTTAGCCGATCAGGATTCAGTGCACCAACAGGCTGCAAGTATCATTTCACATTATAGTAAAAGTAGATTTTACTCCAAAATAATAGAAACCAAAACTCAAGACATGCCACCTTTGATAGATCACGATAAGAAGAAGGATCGGCAAGATCTAGACTCTTAGAACTGTAATCTGAAATGATCCATGGAAAAACTGGATACTGCAACAAAACAAACTAAATTAGAATAATATGTACAGAATTACTACACAGGAAGTAGTTACTCAGGAAGCCAACCTGAGTGATATCGTTATAGCTACGCCCAGACAGGGTATTAAGCTGCATTAGATATTCAAAATTACTAATCTGCATTTAAGTAAGAATTTAGTCAGCGTTGCAACCTTTAGGGGAGCAAATTAGAAAATTGCAAGCACTATTCCAGATACACAAAAATTTATTATCCATCCTTCACTTTATACCTCCCACCTAGCCCAACGTTCCATAAGTTGAGTTCTTTTCAGAAGTTGTTCAGGTCTCTACAACAGAAAAAAATTGATAGAACAACAGAAAGAACCGTGATTAGAAATTTTCAAACCACATTATGCAAGTGCTTATACGCAGAGACATGTACAAGTCGGGGAAAATTGAAAACCTGAGTTGCTAAATAAATGTTGTTCAAATGAGGAGGATGTAATTGCGCAATAGCTCGATAAGCATTTTTTCGCCCCTCTGTACTCTGGGAAGAATGAAAAATAAATCAACAATTTAATCAGACAAGGAGGTACAAGATGGGACTTCAGTTGAAAGAAAGATTTTTATTTCTAAAAAAATGTCTTACTCTTTACATTCTATGTTCTCTCTTATATAACACT
>JAOTAY010000009.1:25327907-25340745 GCA_025629805.1 Erythroxylum baracoense | reverse complement strand
AAGCACTGTGTTTGTCTATAACCATGATCCCAAGAAATCCAAACTAGATCCTAAAGCTATCAAATGTATTTTTGTTGTATACTCTAGAACCCAAAAGGGATATAAGTGTTTTGATCCAACATCCCGAAATTTTTTTACCTCTATGGATGTTACATTTTTTGAACGTAAACTTTATGATAGTCACACTCATCTTAAGGGGGAGTATTTCAGTGAGGAAGATGAGAGATCTAGTGGAAAAAAAACTGAGATATTGAACCTAGAAGGACCAGCAGTAGACAAGCTTATTGGTCTGGGGGAGGAAAAAGAAATCAGGAAGAAGACAAGGTTGAGAAGGAGGTAGGAAGAGAAAAGCAGAGAACACTTCACGGTGCAGTATATAGCAGGGGAGCAAGGGAAGTAAACTTTGACACAACCCAATTATCATCTCCGAATTTGAGTCTTGACATCCCACAATCCGAGATTGAAATTACTAGTACCCAAACAGGTAACTCAAATGATCTTCCTAGTGATATTTTTCATCCTATTGCAATGAAAAAAGGGAAAAGATCATGCACACAATACCCTCCTTCTAACTTTGTCTCTAATGCAAACTTGTCTCCAACTTTTTCGGCCTTTATTTCCACACTAACCAATGTAGAAATTCCAAACAATATAAATGATGCTCTAGTTGTTCCTGAGTGGAAGGAGGCAGTTTTGGAAGAGTTAAAGGCCCTCGAAAAGAATGGCACGTGGAAGAGAACAGATCTTCCAAGAGGAAAAAAGTTGGTTGGATGCCGGTGGATATTTACCATTAAATACAATGCAGATGGGTCAATAGAAAGATTTAAAGCTAGGTTGGTGGCAAAGGGTTACACTCAAACATTTGGAGTGGACTATACTGAGACATTCTCTCCAGTGGCAAAGTTGAACATTGTCAGGGTCCTATTATCAGTGGCTGCCTCCTTAGACTGGCCTCTAATCCAACTACATGTAAAAAATGCTTTCTTGAATGGTGATTTGGAAGAGGAAGTGTACATGGAGCCACCTCCTGGGTTCAAGAAAAGCTTTGGAGACAAGGTGTGCAAACTTAGAAGGTCCCTGTATGGACTAAAACAGTCCCCAAGAGCCTGGTTTGACAGATTCACCAAATTTGTAACAAGTCAAGGGTATTCCCAAGGCCAATCAGATCATACCTTGTTTACTAAAAGGAATGGGGAAGGTAAAATTGCTATCCTAATAGTGTATGTGGATGATATCATAATTACTAGGAATGATCTTGTAGAGATAGAGAAGTTACAAGCTCAGCTCGGGAAGGAATTTGAGGTAAAAAACTTGGGGTAGCTTAGATATTTTCTTGGCATGGAAGTAGCTCGATCCAAGAAGGGAATTGTGGTGACTTAAAGAAAGTACACTTTGGATTTATTAAAAGAGACAGGTTTGAGTGGTTGTAAACCCTGTGATACACCAGTGGAACCAGGAAAGAAAATTGGACAGCCCGAAAATGGTGTTCCAGTAAACAAGGAAAGGTACTAGAGGCTTGTTGGGAAACTAATTTACTTATCCCACATTAGGCCAGATATAGCATTTGCAGTAAGCTTAGTAAGCCAATTTATGCACTCACCATATGAAAAACACTTGGAGGCTGTTATCAGAATTTTGAAATATCTAAAGGGATGTCTTGGTAAGGGATTGTTTTTTGAGAAGGAAGAAGAAAGAAGCATAGAAGTCTATACGGATGCAGACTATGCTGGCTCAATTACTGACAGAAGATCAACATCGGGCTATTGCACCTATCTATGGGGGAATATGGTAACATGGAGAAGCAAAAAGCAAAATGTAGTAGCTAGGAGTAGTGCAAAAGCTGAGTACAGGGCTATGGCTCAAGGAGTGTGTGAAGTCTTATGGCTCCGAAGAGTTATGACTGAGTTACATTTGGAAGTTAAGCCTCCCGTGAAGCTGTATTGTGACAATAAGGCAGCCATTAATATTGCACACAATCCAGTACTTCAAGAAAGGACAAAACATATAGAGGCTAAAAAGCACTTTATCAAGGAAAAAATGAAAGATGGAAGCATATGTATTCCATTTGTTCCTACTAAAGAATAGAGAGCAGATGTCTTCACAAAGGGGCTGTTCAAACAACCATTTGAAGAACAAATTAGAAATTTGGGGGTGATGGATATCTTTGCACCAACTTGAGGAGGAGTGTAGATAATCCCGTAATAATAGATAGTCCCTTAATTAAGGGATTATTCTTAGAGATTATCCTTAGCTATAATATCTAGCTATAGTAGGGATATTTCCAAATAGGGAGTCTTCCTAAATTAGGAGACTACCAAAACTATGTAACCTAGCTCTATATAAGAACCTATGATTGCAGCATAGAGATATAACTTTCAATATATATCAAAGTTGTTACAAGTTCACATTTACCTCCACAACAAGGCTGACCGAGGTTGTCTCATTGACATAAGAGCACTACTTTCGGTGGACCCAGCGTTGCCTCCCTGCTGATGAAATCCATCTGATGTCCCATCCTCAACAGATATATTCCTCATAAGCATACCGGTTTCTCCATTGTCCTCCTCCCTCATTGACAGAAGCACCATGCGAAGCATGCACAAAAATGGTTGGTCGCTGTCCAACAACTGGTATAGTGCTGCCATCCCACCCATTCCAGTACCTGATCCTCCACCTATTCCAAGACCACCCCCAAGTCCAGAGTCATCTAATAATAAAGCTTGAAGCATTGATACAGACTTTTTAACCAAAGGAAGTTCAATCCAGTTTCCATTTGCATCTTTTTCCAATGCAGACCTCCAAGATTCCCACCCACTGCCTCCACCACCAAATACAGCTGCTTTGGGAGGGAGCCCAACACCATACCATAGCCTGCTCCTGTATTTCCAGCCCTCAGACAAGTCCATAGCACAGCTCCCATATGATACAAAAGCACAAGAAACTGATTCATAAGGTTCAGCTGCTGCTGCTGCAGTGAGTCGTTCCATCACAACCGCAGAGATCTGCCCACTAGCATCAGCCATAGAAGCAAGGACCTAAGACAATACTTGCATTAGTGCATAACTAGAAAAATTAAAACTCTGATGAAAAAGAACAGTATAGCAAAATATCTCTTAAGTAAATTCCATAAGTTAACAACTTTCAGCAGCAATAAAAAAAGAGTTGGCAAAATAGCATATACATACATCAAGAGGTAGCCCTCCAGAATCACCCGATCTGCGATCACCTAGAGTTTCAAATGAATCTCTACCAGCTGAAAAGCTTGAGCTATTGTTCAGTGGAGATACAAGAGAAAGAGGGGATGGAGAAGTATCAACACGTGATGCACAAGAGAGATTGCAGACACAAGAGAGTTTGCTCTGCAATCGCAAATGATCTTCAACAAGCATCAAAATCACAATAGCATTTTCAACCAATGCCACAGAAAGCTGAGCAGCATTCTCAGCTTCTGCTCTGGCCTCTTTTGGCGATAAACCCTCAGCTGCAACGCCAGCAGCTGCTGCAGCAATAACTTGCGTCTGCAGAGAAAGAAAATGAATTGGCTATAGAATGCTGTAGTCCTCACAAACAACCAACAAAAGAACTCAAATTCAAACAAAATGAAAAAAATGCAAGAGTTTTTCTGCAAATGTTAACACTGATGTCTACCCAAACGCATTTTTCTGTATAACAGCCCTGGATACTCTAGTCTGGCATCAAACTTAACAAAGATTTGAAGCTCACTATCCTCTTATCATGATTAACAAGTTAGCAATATAAATTAACCTTAAAAATTGTTGAGAAAGCAACAGATTCACACTTTACTAAGTTTAAACATCCACAATATGGACTTTGTGTCCAATGTTCAAAGTTGTTTTGAGGTTACACATGAAAGAGTAAATAAGAGTTGTATTTTCTAATTAAATTCATAAGTTTTTCCCCACTTCCCCCACCCCTTTTGCAGAACAATGGAACAGCAAGAAGCTGGAGGTCTGCAATCTACAACTTCCAGCCATTTTGTTATCGTGATATTGGTAGCAAGTAACCCAATCATAGATGAAGATTGTGGTGTCACAATGTTAGGCTTGTGCATTACATTACTGCAGTATATTGTCTCACACCAATACAATGCGCATGACCCAGCCAAAATGAGTCAAAATGCAGAAAACTTCTAAATAGATATAATAAACAGACTTCTGGATTTTCTCCTTGTTACCTGAAGCTGTAGTTCTCTAGCAGCAAAATCTAGTAAGCCACCCAAGAGCCTTCTTTTAAATATAGGCAGTGATTCTTCGCGTCTATTCAATCATAAAGAAGATTACCAGATTAAGTAATCAGTTTGGTATAACTCATCAAGATGAAAAGGAAAGGAATAATTGTTGCCCAAATTGTTAAATTTAACACTTAAACCAATTAAAACTCTAGACACAGAGAATAGAATTCATAAACTGCAATCATTAAATGCAAAACATTATTGAAAAAAACAAAATGCACTAATTTCCTGGTGGCTATCCAGGCAGGATCTTTACTCAGTATGCAGAGGCCACCAACAATGATATACTGATTCTTTCTTATGAGAAATAATCACATGAAAAAATGTAAAAAGCAGCAGTTAAACTAATCTTAATCAAAGAATAAAACTTCAACAACAAAAAAATATTTATTGTACTTCGGAACAACCAAAAGATCCAGTTATCAGCTCTAATCTTGCAATTCTACACAGGCAAAGGAATTTATTTGATTGTAAGAAAACATCTGTTGTTCTGAATCAGTGTCAGTGCACCATAAGTCATTACATCATATTAAAAAATATATCTGTAAGGAATCATCGTATGTGGTGCATATTCAAAACCTATAGAGAATTAGCTACATCAAAAACCATCCAAATGCAAGATCAATGGGCCACAGAAATTAATACTACCAGAGCACGAGTCAACAGCATGGCCAAGCAGCAACAGAATTCAAATGGGATCCAGATTAAAAATACCAGTTTCTTACAAGGATAAATAGAAAAATGAGAAGTTAACATAAACCAATCAGAATATATGGCTATACCTATGTCGCTGATCTCCTGTGCTTGACCCTCCAACAATAGATAGCCACTCTGCACAATGAATTGTAGCTTCAATATCCTGTAAAACAGAGGCAACAATAAATGAACTAGGAGCACTAAGAGGTCAAGATTCTCATAAGCACAGACTACTACTTGTGGAATGCAAGTGCGCAAATAACTTGGACTAACAAATGCCAACAGGCTTCATGTTAATTTCTAACAAGTCATTCACAAATTATGTCAAGTCCAGTAGGAAGACAAATTTTAACTGTTCACTCATGAGGTGCAAAGTTTGATGAACGTAAAACACAATATCCTTGTCTCCATATATATTCATGCACATTTTATTCATACATTACATCTAAATTCTATTCTGTCTCAAGTAGTGGAGCAATTCATGGTAGCAATAGAAATCTTACTTTTGCCACATTTTCAAGAAAAGAGGATGCCAAATCTTAGAGCACAAAGAACCACTAACAATAAGAACCATATTGTATAAATAATATAAAATAGCATCAAAGGCACCAACTTCTAGCATTTCATAATTCAAAAGAGCAGCACAAAGGAATTTGTTATATATCTATATCTGAAAACTGTAAAGCAACTAATGGCAACAAAGCAGGCACATAATGTCAGATGGCTAAACACACACGAAGGTATTTGTAAACCAAACAGCCAGGAAGCATATAATAGAAGGGATAAATTAAAATGGCTCATTCTAGACCTGCATGACATTCTTCCCTTAAACTTTTCAGAATTTCTGATTCTTAAATCTAACCCATAAAAACATAGATAAATATTCACCTTCCAACCATCCTTCTGGCGCATTGAGTGCTCCAGCATTATAATCAGGAAGTTGTGTATGAGGTCCTCTATGTCCCCTAAGCTAGTCAAACTGGAACTTTTGGTTGCACCCATCTGCAAAACCAAGCAACAAAAACCTCAACTCTTAGATGTTTAATAAAATGTTACTGCCATAGTGATAGTCAAATTTTAGCCGTTTGAAGATAAAACTGATTGGAATTACTTATATCAGGATAATGGTTACAAATCGCACCTCGTAATTAGAGATTAAGACCTCCAGTATCCACTCAGGCCATTCCTCCATTCCCGTCAGGCTACTTCTGTTTTCTGGATGACTGCAAGCCAAAAACAGAAGATCCTGAAATCATATAGAAAGAAGTGACTCAGAAAGTACAACCAAATATCAAGAACTATGAGTAATGAGGAGTACAAATTAAATGAACAATTTTTGAAGATTAAATCAAGAGAAAGCAAGAAAAAGAGGTTGACTTCACTCTTGAAGATAGATAACTAAATGGTAAATACTATGAAGAGTACTACTCTAATTCTTGTCATCAATACCTTACAGAAGAAAGAATAAGCTAATTCACAAACTTCTTTTTCTAAAATGAATTAATGATCCACGTGAATCTTATACATCTTGTTAAAGACAATTGAGGCAAGTAATCGACTAATGATCAGTTCTATAAATGACAACACAGAGTGAATTGAATGATATAGGTCTAGCTGAGATTCTGCAAGCAAAATTTAAACAAGTACTAGCATCATCACTGCCTATTCCATGTTGCATAGGAAGTCAATCTCGTTAAAAGATTACACCACAAATGTCAGTTTTTGTTTAAAAATGGATCTGTTGTTTCCAAATAAAAGAAAAGAACAAACATCCACAGACAGAAGCGGTTAAAGAGATGCATAAGTTACACTAAGCATAATAAAGGAGAAACATGTATGTATTACCTGCAATGCTCGACTTTGCAAATCCCTAGATGCATAAGGCAGTGAACGCAATAAAACCAACAGAAGTTGTGAATGTTCAAAGCGGTGACCAGAATCATAGAAGTTCAACCCATCCTCTGTTGAAGAAGCATTGATCTGCAGAAAAAATCAAATTTCATGTATTGGACATCTATGAATTTCACCAGATACAACATATATTTATGAAGCCACAGACAGAATAATAAACCAATCCCCAAAATTTGTAAATATTGATAGTTCAAATGACCATCAGAAGCTTCAAACACCAACTTTGAATGTTTGACATTGGATGACAGAATTATCCCTTTCAATTCAATGGTGCTCAAAACAGAGCACATGTGGTGCTTGCAAGATGAATTATTCATGACATGAAAAACAAACTTCACTAAGGTCAGAAAATTCCAAATTTGAGGATAAATCGAAATTGAGATATACACCATCTAATATGAGTTTTTAATGGGTCATACATTACGCACATACAGATTCTGAACAATTCAGCACCCACAGTCAACTGAAGAAAGAAGAATACCGAGGCTGCTAATAAAGCCGTGTACACAGTGATCGTCATAAGCCTGTTTGGCGCAGCCTGGAATGCCTTCTGCATTGCATAGAGTAAAAGAGAAACTTTGTCATCAAACATTGTACTACCTTCTTGCAGAACTCCACTCAATAAGTTACTTGTCATGTCAGATGCCTGCAAACCAAATTTCAAATCCCCTGATGTTATTAGGGCACCTAACAGTCCGATTACAGCAACAACAATACCATCACTATTGTCAACATTGTAGACGTTGTTTCTTGCATTATCAGCACTAATTGAAAGACTAATCCCACCCAAATTCTTCATGAAGGTATTTTCAGAAACAGATGACAGCCTCTCAATGTTCAAGCCAGCATAAGTGGCTCCAATTCCACCGCTGCCATGAGATGGTTCATTTTGAAAATCTTTTTCATGTGAAGTAAAGTCTCTTTCATTCAAAGTTCCTGCTTCATCATTGCAACTTCTTTCAATAACTTCACTAGCACCATCTTCTTCTGTTTCTTGAACTGCCAAAATATTGTCACTCTTTGTCACTTCTTGGATGTTATGGTCACCAGCTTTTGCTTCCCGCTGCAGCAGTACAAGAAGCGTTTCCAACCCACCGCAATTTATGAATGCCTCAGCAAATGTGTGAGCTCTGGTTGCATTTGGTTGTATTACCAGCCTGTAGATAAGATGCAATACCCTAGCAATCTGGATAGAAATTGCACTAAGTCAGTTTCATCGGATGAAGAAATGGTTCAGAAAACATCATAGCACATCCACATGGCCAAACTACAATATAATGCATGTTATTCGTAACTGTGAAAGTAGAAAACATTAAACAGGCAGATCTCAAGGAAAATCCGCCATAAAAATGTTTTAAGTTAGATACTTGCACAATGAAGACTTTAAATGACATGATTTTATGTAACTAAGATGAAAAGAATTCCTCATAACATTTGAAAAAAACACTTATTCAAGCATAAGAAAACAATTGTAATGATTTCTATATAAAAATTGGATAGGTATCAAACATAGCTTAAGGGTGTAAAGCCTTTATCTCATACAGTTATACGTATGGTGCTCATTAACTTCCAGATGCCCTCTAGTTCCCGCATCAAAAAAAATTGCAGAGGGGTCATATACGTTTAGAAGCCATCTACTGGAACTTAACAATATAAAGATAAGCAGATATAACTATAAATCACCAGGAGGAAAATGAAGATAAGTTACCAACTTAATATGATATTTTAGTAAGAACATGACAAGCAGAAACCTCAAAAGATGTTCTAGATGACAAATTGGCAGACAACTATAACCACTGCATTTACCTGATTAGGTTGAGGGCAATCAACCATGAATCTTAGTAGACAGCGGAGGTCATCTGCAGCCATTGAAGGAGGTGCTGCAACTATTAGAAGTTCAATGATCACTAGAAGTTCATCAACCAAAGCATTTAATTCACCCACTGGACGTGCTGCCCCATTGAATGAGAATGTGTGCACGGAGTCCTTCTCAGCAACTGTCCAATAGCATCTTCTACAGCTGTCAAGAAGCATCTGAATAGCATTGGCATCTCTCATCACTGTTGACTCTGTGAAAACCATGTCTGCCAGGGATGAAAGAAGTTTCTTTTGCAGTCCATAGCTGCATAAACTCCATATTTTCAGATCCAATAAGAGAGTACTGAATAGCTGCACCTTTAGAACATGATTATGCTTCTGAGATTGACACAATGAAACAACTGCTGCAACAAGCTCCTCATCTCCCACACCATTAAGCTTTCCAGCATCTGACAAAGACAGAGTTTGGAGAAGATAGTTTAATATTTTAGAAAGAATTTCAGGGCCTCTGCCACGGCACAACTCTTCATTGTTTCCAGGGTGCTGAATAGCTGTGGCAACGATTCGAAACACCGGGGCAGCCAGAGCAGCCGTTGCCAACGACAAAGGAAGATTTCCAATTTCGGGTTCCAGACTATCTTTATGCACATTGCTTACAACCATAGGAAGTAAAGACAAGGGACCACCATAAGCCAAAGCCCATAAAGCCTCCACCGGCCGCATTCGCGTAGCAACATGGACTTGCCCAAGAACCTCAGCAGGTCGCCGAAGAATGCCTAAATCATCATATGGAGGGATCTTCAGAAATACATCCAAAAAAATTGAATCACTCTAGGGATTTAATACACCCACCAGACCAAAATTTTCCTATGAACTAGTCAAAGTTCAGTAGCATTACTAGTTTGTTTTATATTTTTGAGAAAATGAAAGATTTCTAACAACACTTTGGTGATGCTCATGTCTCAAATCAACATCCAACATCCAGTAACATAATTTAGAAAGAAGAAGGAACAGTTCAAATTTGGATTCAACTACACTTGAGAGAGCAGGCAGAGAAGGAGAGATATAAGCATCTTTCTGGGCCACCCAATAATACAGAAACAATAGATTGAACCCTGAAATAAAGAAGAAGAAACTAAAAACAAAGACATGATTGCACACCTGTGGCACCAGAAGGGGAAGCATCTGGACAAAAACGCCCACTAAGCAATGCTGGGTGATAGAGGAGATGAATGTAACCTCCAATTTCTGCATCCAAGAGGGAACTTTCTTCTGCTAAATTGCGAGCAAGATCATTTGTTGCTAACCAAGGAAGCCCTGCACCGCGACCAAAAGTAGGCAGTGCATCCCCACCTTTAGATGCTAAACGAGCCATTCTTTCTGAGCCAATTGGCTCTTTAAATATATAAATAGGCCCCATCTCAGCAAACAAGGGACACTGACGACGACGACGTTGTAAGCCAGCCATAGTAGGGGGTGGATTTGTCCCAATGCAACAAAATGCAAGGGGCTTAGAGATCTTAGGGAACTCAAAAGGACGGCTTTCATACAAGGATCCATCAATATACAACCTCAATTCACTCTCAGGTTTTCCAATGATACCTTGCTTGCAAATATGTTCTAAACCAATGAAGTACCAACATTGTGGCTTGAATGCATGAGTAAAATGCAAAGAAGCCTTCCTACCCTTTCCACTGCCGCTTTCAACAACCAAGAATTGTGCATGAAAGTATGCTTCTATTCCCTGATTATCAGCAGACAAGAAACTGAACAACCGTGGCATGTGGGCAGTGCCTTCGCCAGCAAGTGCACTGGCAGCTGCTGCTGCTGACATAGCAGATGTTTTCCCCGACTTAGCTGCAGCTGCAGCAGCAATGGCAGCTGCAGCGGTAGCTGTGTTCAATGTATCAGCAAAAGATTCAATGTAGATCCATGTAGCAAATGCATACCCACTTGTAAATGGCCACCGGCTCTCCCCAGGACCAAGTAAACCTGAGTTTTCACCATCAAACTCAAAAGTACATGTTGGTCCTTTTGACTCCTTTCCGCTGATTGCCTTCTCCAATGCAAGCATTAAGTAAGATGCCCATGAAGTTTGAAGCAACTTCCTGATGACTTGAAGCCATCTCCGCAAATCAATTACACTGAGTGAATGTCCTGCCAAGTATTGGATGCAGTGGCATAAAGGAGTTCCATCCCATCTCATATGCTCTGCTGAGCCAGTATCCTGAAGAAAGATCTTCTCTGCTGACCCCAAGAGAACTCCTAACAGACCTGCCATGAAGCACATTGCTCTATTTCTTGTGCAAGCTCGTAATATGACCAGAAGCCCTCTAGCCATTCTTGTCCTAGGAGACATAAAAACCTCACTATCACTTAGCCAAGGAAGCCAAGGAATAAGCTCTCCAGCTACAATGGCAGCCCGAGAGTTCAGCATGACACTAGGAGGGTTGCTATCCTCATCGTCGAAACTCTCAACCCCACCCATTGTGGCCAAGAGTGAATCAACAACAGAGTAAGCAATGCTCTCTGCTTCCTCCCCCAATCCAAAGCTCTCAACTCCACTCACAATGTTCTTCAACTTTTCCAAGCTTTCGGGCTTCCCCATAATAGCCGAATCCACTAGATGCAACAACTCTGGAGATACATTAGGCATCGCTGATTTTGGCTTAGCCTTTTGAGGTGAATCAACAGGGGAATATCCCATGTCTGTAAAGTAGGCATTATCTAGACTAGTTGATGAATTTGATTGCTTAATTGTGTAACCATATTGGGCCTGGGGTCCAGGGCTTGATGTAGAACCATTATGTCGAACTACAGAGAATGAGGAAGGATCATCGTACTCAGAACTAAAAGCTCCAGAAAAGTTCTGAGATGCTTCTCCAAATCCATCAGAAGAAGGACTCTGATAGTCCACATTTGATGATCTGTTTGACTCCATGTGATGGGATTGAAATTCAACAGTAGCCCTTTCATGATCTTTTAGTGACACTTGTTCAAATTGATCTTCTTCAGCAGCAGTGACCACAGAAACACAATCATCCCTGTGTGACTGTCCATTCCTATACTCTATGTCCACTTCACCATCACCATCAGTATTCCTATCACCTGGATAAGAAGTTCCTACTTTATCTTCTACAACACTAACGACAATTTCATGGATACCTACTTCGTCCCTCTCTGAAATTTTTCCAATGTCCTTCTTCTCTTCTTCGTCTTCCATCTTGTGACGTTGTGTAAAATCTAACACCTACTCATCCAAACCATTTATAACCAAAACACCTATCAATTGAAGACCAAAAAATGAAACCAACCATCAGTCTTGACCCTTCAACATAGTAAAGAGAACACAACAGAAACGAAATGTGTCCATAACTAATAGAATGCCGTAAATCATACTAGCGGTGACGAATTGAAGATTGTCAAGAAAGAAACTATGAAGGAAATTTATATTTGAAAAAAGAAATAGCGAAAGAACACCCAGATCACCCCGTGAACAATTCGAAGCAATGTGGAACTTAATCTCTAGTAGACTTCGCTACAGAAATTCAGTTTTCCGCACTACATATGACTAATGTACTTTTCGTTCCTTTTGTGTCACCTTGAACTCGATCAAATGAAGTTTTAATTCAAGCAATGAAAAGGGTGCAATAAAATATACGGATCTACCTTGTCAAGAACGTACATTCGATTCCAACGGATAGGAATCAGCCGATTATCCATATAATTCAGATTATCTGACCAAGATCCGCCTTATGAATGCAGCTGATCGAATAAACCACACTACTAATACATAACAAACCGAACAAAAAAAATACACAATCGGAAACCAATTACTCGGCAGAACCAGATCGGAATTAAATTAGTATTGTTCTTGAAAACAACAGTATGAGACGGCAAAAAAAAAGGAAAAAAGAAAAAAAGAGAACAAAAGAAAAAATAAGTTCTGAGAACGGAGAAGAGAGGATCGGAGAGAGAGACGAAATGGAAGGCGAATAAGGCGCGAGAGTGGAGGTGGATTTACCAAAGTAAGAGGCCAAGGCTATTCCTCTCTCTCTTGGTTGCTCAGTCAAACACTACAATGGTTCAATGCGCTAGTTAATAGTCAATACTTGGATACAAAAACAGAAAATCATCCCCAAACCACCCCCACCAAAAAAA
>JAOTAY010000009.1:25307465-25318812 GCA_025629805.1 Erythroxylum baracoense | reverse complement strand
AAAATGAAATCAATTCCCCATTTCCAATCTTGCAGGAGATATCGGGTTGAATGGAGTCCTTAAGGAGAATTAGTTGGTTCAGGAAATGGGAGTGAGAGGGGCTAACTTTAAGTTCCCAGATACTTCGACCTTTAAGGAAGTAAGAATGAATCCAACGGAGCCAGATGGATTGCTTGTCTTGGAGGATCCACCACAAGCGCTTAAGAATGAGGGAGTGGTTCGTTAGCTTGAGGGACGTGAGGCCTAAGCCTCCCTCCGATTGCGGAACACATATATCAGACCATTTAACTTTGGCAAACCCTCTCGTGCCATCCATGTGATTCCACAAGAAATCACGAAAGAGACGCTCAATCATTTTAATAACCCCTTTGGAGAGAAAAATATGGGAGCACCAATAGATGTGGAGGGAGTTGAGAATGGACTTGATGAGCTGAAGTTTTCCCCCATAGGAGAGAAATCTGTTTACCCAAAAATTCAGACGTTTCTGTATTTTTTCAATAAGGGGAAGGCATTCCGAGTAATGTAATCTTTTAGTAGAGATGGGTAATCCCAAATATAGCATCGGGGGGGCCTGCATCCTCATTCCAGTTGCTTGAGCGATAGCCCCTTCTAGGTGGAGAGCACTGCGAGAGAGAAGAAACATACTCTTTTGGAAGTTGATCTCTAGCCCCGAGAGAGTGGAGAATTGCCGTAGTGCATGCATGAGAGTATTAATAGAATCAAGCTTTGCCCCACAAAAGAGGAGAAGATCATCCGCAAAGGAGAGATGAGTCAATTGCAGCTTCTTAGTTCGGGAGTGATAGCAGAATTTAGAGTTGGCCAGGACTGCCTTTTTAATAAGAGAACTCAATGCTTCCATACACAGAATAAATAGGTAAGGTGATAGTGGGTCGCCTTGTCGCAATCCTCTCGCAGCTTGGAAATAATCCGAGGGGCAACCATTAATAAGCACTGAAAAACTGGCCGTGGAAATACATTCTTTCAGCCAAGAGATAAAGAGAGGTGGGAAGCCATGTGCTTCTAGCAAGGCCCAAAGGAAGTTCCAGCTAATGTGATCAAAAGCTTTCCTATAATCAATTTTGAGAGCACAGTTCGGCGAGAAGTGCTGTCGAGTGTAGCCCTTCAAAAGCTCCTGAACAATGAGTATGTTATCCCCAATTTGTCGGTTGCTAATAAAAGCACCTTGAGTATCACTGATGAGAGAGGGAAGGACGTTCTTGAGTCTCTTGGCTAGAATCTTCGAAATAATTTTGTAAAGGACATTTGAGCAAGCAATCGGTCGATAGTCACTGAAATCGATAGGGCTAGAGCCTTTGGGAATGAGGTAAAGGAAGGATTTATTTATCTCTTTGAGGAGCCTGCCATTAGAGAAAAATTCGGAAACTGCATCCCTGATAAATGGTCCAGTGATCGACCATGATTTCTGGTAGAAGCATGCATTTAGACCGTCTGGGCCAGGTGATTTGCTGCCTCCCATAGCAAATAAGGCCTCTTCAATCTCCTGAGCATCAACCATTTTTGTGAGGGAAGCAATATCAGCCAAGGAAAGCCGTGTAGTAATAATGTTAGAAAGCTCTGCAGGAGAGGTGTGAGCCGAGCTAGAAGTGCCTAGTAAATTAGAGTAGTATCGAACCGCTGCGTTTTGCAAATCCTTAATGGCATGGACTAGACTCCCCTCAGGCGTGGTAATAGAATGTATGCGGTTTTGATTACGGCGGGCTAGGACTGAGTTGAAAAAGAATTTGGAGCATCGGTCGCCATCCTTCAGCCAGTTAACCCGTGCTCGTTGTTGGAGAAGTGAAGAGTGGGCATGCACCGCAGACATGTAGTTCAAGTAGGCCTGTTTTTCCTGATCACGAAAATCCGAATTCAAGGGGAAGGAATCACATTTCTGTTGACAAGCAATCAGAACTTGGCGAGCAGTAGTGATGGCATGAGCTGTATCTGGATATAAGGAAGAGTGAAGTGCTTTGAGTTCTGATTTGATGCCCCTAAGTTTCTGGACACATATATATTGCTTAGTCCCCCGAACCTCTACCGTTGACCCTGTCGACAGACCTCAAGAAATCTGGGATCACGAGCTAGATAATTGTTGAAGCGGAAGGGAGCCTTTTGCGGGACAGCCTGAAATAACTTGGAGATGACAATAGGTGTATGGTCCGAGAACAATGGCTCAGAGAAGTGAGCAAAGCTGTCAGGAAATTGTTGCAACCAAGAAGCATTCACAAGGGCTCGGTCGAGTTTTTTCTGAATGAACCATCGAGATGATTGTTTGTTTGTCCATGTAAAGGTATAACCCATTTGTTTGAGGTCAGAAACACCAAGCTTATTGACACACTCCTTGAGGTCAGGAGAGAAATTAGTAAGACAGCAGTTGCCTTGAGCCTCCGAGTGATACATTGTAGTATTGAAATCACCCCAGATCAACCAAGGAGACATGATGCCAAGACCAAGACGCTGGAGGTCTGTCCATAGTGCTCTGCGTTGAAAGCCATGGTTACTAGCATAAATGAAAGACATGAAAGTGGTTACCTGCTGCTGAAGAAAGCACACTTGTAAGTGTAACATCTGATCGGATACGTGGAGGGTGTCTATGCGGACCATATCTGCATTATAACAGATGATAATTCTACCCAAAAAATGATGAGAATGGTTAGAGATAAACTTCCATTGGGGGCCAAGGAGCTTCAGGTTATCTACCTTGTCCAACCTTATTTTGGTTTCCAAAAGACCAAGGATGTGAGGCTTTATCCTCATGACAAAATCCCTCAAAGCAGCTTGCTTTGTTGGGCAGTTTAAACCTCTTACATTCCAAGCTACGATGGACATCAATGAGTATATCTGGAATTTTTTTTCTTGCTCCTCTGGGAGCGTCTACTCGTCACATTCTTAAAGGTGGGAGGTAGGGTAGAGGCTTGGGTAACAGCCACTACAGATGCATTAACAGCCATAGAACAAGGCTGGTCAACAAGTGGAGGCAAAGGAGTTTGAGGAGCGAATGACAAATTAGTTTCGTCAGCTGGAGGTTTGCCAGCTGAAGGCAGTGGAGAGCAATGAGTCATCGGTGAGGTAGTGTCAAGGGGGCTAACAGGCACCAAACTCCCAGGGATAATCACAGGAGGGGGAGGTTCCTCTTGGGAGATGGTTGGCTCTGGATTGATGTCAGCAGCGAGGGAAGCCTCAGCATGCGGACTAGGCTGGTCCAAGGCCATTAACTCCTGGTAAGACCCTGTTCGGAAGACCCTCCCTGTTGCTTGCCATATTTGTCCTGGGGTCATTTGCTTGGGTTTCCAGTGGTAACTAATGTCCACTGTATCCTCCCTAAGGGTGTTATCATCATCCAGACGCATGACGGGAATTGCATTTGGTAGCTCTTGGGATAACTCAACATTCACACAGATTCGCGCATAGCCAATGCGCTTCTTCATGGCTGTGGTTTCATCGAAGCAAATCGGCTTCCCAATGTAGCTAGCAAGAGAGCTAAGCCCCTGGGTTGTCCAGTATTCAAGGGGTACATTGTGAAAGTTGATCCAAAGAGGGACATGGTGTAACTTGATATTGTCAAGGTTGAGACCGGGCTGCCATTGCTGGAGGAAGAGCGGTTGATGGCCAACATGCCAGGGTCCTTCCTCAAGTGTTTTGTGTGCTTCAGACTTTCCACTGTCTATACTATTGGCATCTCCTTATAGTGATAAGTGGAGAAGTAAAATGCCACATTGGTTTTATATGTACCTTCTTTTATGTGTTTTATTGTTTTCAGGCAAGTGATGATGTGAAGGAAATGTTGAAATTCAGAGAGAAACTTCCTGCCTTCAAAATGAAAACCAAGTTTTTGAAAGTCATTTCAAAAAATTAGGTTTCCATCTCTTTGCTTACTTCAGCTTGGTAATGTGACTATGTGATTCTTAGATGTTAGCACTAAGAAAGGAGTTATCTGCTGCAATAAAACAAATTGTTGGTTTTACATGCTCCTCAAACCAAATCACTACTTTGATAAAATTTTGTGAAAATTTAGGAGCAACTGTTTTAAAGTAAGTAGTCTATAAAATTGAATTGCTGACTGGTTTCATAAGTTTTTGGTTACCTTGAAGAATAACTAAAATCTGCTTAATTATCTCATCTACTATTCATTTAATTACTCTTAGTCATTGGAGCTCTTGTTCTCACAAATAAAGATGAGAGTAAGAATAAAATCCATAGGAGCCCTTACTAAGCTAATTAGCGGAAGTCATGCATCAAATGCCGTTATGCAAATATTTGGTGTCCCCCACAGGGTAATTTCAAAATCAACAAGCACACAGATTTGTCCATCATTCTTCTAATTTCCATAGTTTATCTTGCAAGGTTTATAATTTGCATAATTAATAATCGATCCATGTATTAGATGTGGCTTTTCTTTTTGTAATAATCTTGAATTTTTTATCTAAATTAGTTTTTAGGCCAAAACCATTCTATTGAGCAAGTTTCATAATTATTGTCAAGTGTGCACACACAAAAAATTCTAAATTTTTTTATGTAACTTTATTAACAATTTCAAATAACTTTTAAAAAATGTCTTAGCTAAGATAAAATTGTATGTTGGTGGATTTAATTCTTGGTAACTTGCCCTAGAAAACCAATAAGAATTCAATCCCGCTTAACTCTCTTAACTATGCTATTTGAAATGGACAACGATTTGGTTTTTATTATAAAATTTTCTACAACTTATTATAAACGCATGATTTGCTATGATTTTGTCTATAAATTTCACCATATTTAAGACAATCTTGACATATAATTTTTGTTAACGATTACTTAACACTATCTCATAATGTTCACTTTGCTTTTTTTCTCCAACTCTTTTTACTATTTATCTTACCTCTTTACTTAAATATACTTCCGCATGTGTCCGATATACTATAACTATATAACAAACAAATTATAGATATTATCCAAGTAAATTCTATTTGCACATTGTAGTTCAGCGGGGCATTATCGTTTTGAATATCTCACTGCGCAATTGCGCAGTGACCACCTGCTAATAAGTAACCTATAGTTATATGGGCGCTAGCTACAACTTCTCGGTTTTGAATACGTCCAATCTTATCTGAACATCTTTTGGGTTTGAGCCCATGTTTTATTATGGGTTATGTATAATTAAAAATGAATTTCTTATTTTACACAACTATATACTTAATTATTTCAATTTTAAAAAAATTCTATAATAAAAATATATATAGTTGTCATTTTTTAATGTGTATTTCATAAATTATGGAATACACAGCTAACTTATAAATTATGTATTTTAAATAAAATTCATAATTTGAAAAACATATTCAAATTATATGGTAGTAACAAATTTGTATATTTAATTGCTTTTATAATAGTAAACATGACAATTATATAAACGTATAAAATAATTTATAAATAATATATTTAAAATAAATAATCTAATCAATTAGTGAATCGAAACCATATAATAAGTGTAATTGAACTAATATTTATAAATTTAGTCTTTTTTAAATCTATTACATAAAGAAATAACATATTCTAAAGTTCTAAACTTTTTGAAAATTTTCCAATTCAGTGTCCAAGTTTTAAAAATTTTCAATTAAGCAATTAACTTTTTATAACCTTAGCAACTCAGTTCAAAGTGTTAATTTTATTATAATTTTGTTGATTTGATAAATAAATATTTTTTATCTATGACATATGAGCGTTCATTTAGAAACAATATCTCTACTAGTTAAGGAAAGGTTGTATAGTGCTGGACTTCCCAGACTCTGCGTTTCAGTGAAATTTTTACTAAAAGTTATTGTTAACATGTAGGCGTCCACGTGAAAAACACCTAATCTAATGCGCAAAGAAGTTATAGGATGGATGTTTTAGTTCATATAGATGATTCGTTTGTAGTTAATTTTTCATATTGATGCCTACATTTCATGAATAAAAAACATTTTGCTAGACAAATTAGCAAAATACTAATAAAACTAATTTTTGGACTAAGTTGTAAAGGTTAGTCATTTAACTAAAAAATTTTAAAAATTTTTGTTCTAAATTGAAAAAATCTTGAAAGATTGAGCACGGTAGAATCTGATATCCCTTGTATAAAACATAGAAACTAAAGACATGTTTGGTTGGATGCTAATTAATGGAATATAATAGAATGTAATGGAACGAAAACAACGGTTTATAATGAAATGGAATGTAATATAGTGAAAAGTTGTTTGAGAGGAATGGAAGGGTTCATAATGTAATGTAGTGAAATGTTGTTTGGAGGATGGAGAGAATGGAATGTAATGTATAATAAATGACTATTATACCCCTTACATTAAAATGATTCTTGTAGGAAATTTAACGCTAAGATTTTAAAACAGAAATTATGTTCAATTAAAAAGTAATAGTTGTGACTTTAATAATAAAATAATAAAATTTTTATTATTTTAAAATAAAAAATATATAAAAATTATTCACGGCTTTGACAAATAATTTTTAATATTTTTAATATTAATTTTCTAATGGGAATCATTTTAGAAAATATTAATAAGCAGCAATAATATAGATAATGATTGAAGCAATTACAACGTGGACTTCTCAACTTCAATTGATTACTAAATTTCTATACATTAATGATTTTTTCTTTGTAATAAATAAATATTAAGCTTTAAGACTTGGTTTAATAGTTTTTTTATAATGATTAAAAAAATCAACCAATTCATTCCATTCAAAAATAAAAGTTTTGAACGGTCCAATTTCTTTGTTTAGTTTTTAACTTTGTAGTATTTTAATATTTTATAATAGTTTGATTTTAAGGAAATTTGACAAAAGATTTTCTCCTTTTATTTTTGTTTAGTTATGTGTGTCAAGCTATGCACTTAACAATAATAGGTATATACAATCTTTTAAAAATCGGAACAAAAATTAAATAGTAAGATAAGAATTTTAAAATTTAAAAGGTTCAATTGATATTAGACAGTCATAAAATTGGTTAAAAATTGAATAAAAATAAAAAATTTGAAATATGATTGAAAGATATTATCCTTATCCATCAAAGAATTTAAAGTTTAATTGAAAAAAGATATTGTTAAATGAAAAGTAATTGATTTATTTTAGTTTATAAGAAATTATTAATTTATGAAAATTGATCGATTAATTAATAAATTAATTAGTTTTCTTAAATTAATTAATTTTTATAAATCAAAACAAATCAATTAATTTTAATTTAACGGTATTTTTAATTTAAAAATTAAAATTTTTAATAAGAAAAGATAGTATCTTTCAATCAAATTTAAATTTTTTCAATTTTATTCAATTTTTACCTAATTTTATGATGGGTTAATACTGATCAAACTTTTTAAACTTTAAATCTTGTAATACGAGTTTAATACCGATTGAACTTTTTAACCCTTAAATCTTGTCATATGAGTTTAACTTTTAATTTAATATTAAAAATATGTAATATGAATTTAATTTAACATCCAATATATATCGAATGTATCTATCAAGATAAATCTTTGTTTTATATTTATTTAACATCCAATATATATTGAATGGATCTATTAAGACCAATCTTTGTTTTATATTTTTTTTCTTATTGGTAGTTTTATTGAATTTTTAAGATTGAATTAATTAATTTGATATAATAAATTCAAATTTATTTTAAGTTTATTAGAAATTTTAATTAAATGTATTTTATTTAAAAATCAAAGTTAAAAATGCAAAAAAAAAGTAGAAATAGAACCTCGCAAGAAAAGATACTTCATACTCAAATAATTTTCCAATTTTGTGCTATTTTAAAAAATATTTATGATTAATAATAACAAACTAAAAATAAAAAAATTGTATTGATATAATAATACTAATAATTATTAAAAAATTTTGGTAATATAATTAGATATATTTTTGACACCACATCTCAAACTTGTCCATAGAGAATGTCGGAAACTGAGACCTCGGAACCCGAACACCTCCCGGAGGTCTTGCTTACGAAGAAGCCGACGTTGTTCGCATTGTACAGTGAAGATTCATTTACTTCCAACAAATTCCGCTACTTGAAAGCCTACGAGTCTTCGCTTCCTCTCCATCAGTTCTTGACCACTCATGCCCACTCTGTACAAGCCATCCTCTCCTCCGTCAACGCTCCCGTCACCGTCGATATCCTCCGCCACCTCCCTAATGTGCGCGTGGTGGTCACCACGAGTGCCGGACTCGATCAAATCGACCTCCCCGAGTGTCGCCGCCGTGGAATCAAAGTCACCAACTCCGGTACCGTGTACTCAGCTGACGTCGCCGATCTAGCCGTCGGATTGTTGATCGACGTCATGAGGAACATATCTGCGAGCAATCGCCGTGTGAAGCAAGGGCTGTGGTCCACTAATGGGGACTATGACTATCCTCTTGGTTTCAAGGTTTGTATAATTAATTAATTATATATGATTAAAATTTTAATTAGTTAAATTTATTTTAATAATTTTATTGATAAAAATATATTAATTAACTGGTTATTTTTATAAATAAATTAATTTTATAAATTAAAATTAATTAATTTTTATTTACTAGTTTATTTTTAATTAAACTTTAAATTAAAAATAATTTTAAATATTATTTTAATTAAATTTATTTAATAGTTTATTTTTAATTAAATTTTAAATTAAAAATAATTTTTAAATATTATTTGAATGTAAATATTAATAATTATGAATTCTAAGTTCATTAAATTCCTAAAACTGTGACGATCCAAAATCCTAATTGCAACTGAAGGATTAATTACAATCAATTTCATTGCAGATTATGATTGAAATCTTAATTGAAACATAATTGCCATGATATGATTGATCAGAGTGCGTTTTGTTTTCAGTTGAGAGGAAAGCGAGTAGGCATTGTGGGATTGGGGAAAATCGGTAGTGAGGTTGCTAAAAGGCTCGAGGGCTTTGGATGTGATGTCTCATACAACTCTAGGAAGCAGAAACCATGTGTACCTTATCCATTCTATGAAGGTGTGCTTGAACTTGCAGCTGATTCTGATGCTTTGATCGTATGCTGTGGATTGACAGACCAAACATACCACTTACTCAATAAGGAAGTCCTGTCTGCCCTGGGAAAGGAAGGAGTTGTTGTGAATGTCGGACGTGGGGCGATTATTGACGAGAAGGAGATGGTGAGGTGTTTGATGGAAGGAGAGATTGCAGGTGCTGGGTTGGACGTTTTTGAGAACGAACCTGACATTCCTGGAGAGCTCTTCGCGTTGGATAATGTAGTTCTATCGCCTCATCGCGCTGTGTTTACTTCGGAGTCATTGAAGGATATGAGTGAACTTGTAGTTGGAAATCTTGAAGCTTTCTTCACCAAAAGACCATTGCTCTCTGAGTTTCTCCCTGACTAAATATCAGGTTCTTGCATCTTTGAACTGTTTAAGACTCTTTCACCTGAATTGTTCCACCAATTTGGCTTCTTCCCTGGTAAATATTTCCAAGGGAAGTGTAATAAGAACCAAAAAGGGAAAACACGTATAGAATGGAAATTTACTTTGATTTCTCAATCCTTGGGGAGTGGATTAATCTCCAGTTACAAACTAAATAATTCTTCTCTGCTTTATTTTCAAAACTAAGTGGAAATATATATAATACTGCTTACAAACAGCAAATCCTAAGAATTAGGTAAAAAGTAGGAAATAACTTGAATAATGGAATTCATGCAAAACATTATGGGGCATAGTGGAAACATGTGTCGTCACGTTTTTGTCATGTTTTCTAATCTTTGGCAACATCCAGATACTGCAGCAATTGACATGTAATTTCTTCAATTGACATGTAATTTCTTCTTTATGTTTTTCAAGATTAAATCCTTCCAATTCCATGTAGCTACCACGATTCTTTTTCTATAATAAGTTTTTAGTGGTGGCATTGTAACAATACCATCCCCATGAAAAACCGACTTGTCCTCAAGACAGAAATCTAGAAAGTGTTCCGCGATGAAATCATAGGGCTTCCAACTAGCTTCCTCAATGGGATGATCCTGCCACTGAATGAGAAGTTCTAAAACAACAATACCATAATGTGTAGTCCAGCGGTGCTTAAGAATTTTTGCAAGTGTCAATTAAAACTTATTACAGAAAACGGATTAAGAATCATGGCAGCCATATGAGATTGGAAGGATTTAATCTTGGAAAAGATAAAGAAGAAATCACATGTCAATTGCTGCAGAATCTGGATGTTGCCAAAGATTAGGAAACGTGACAGCACATGTTCTCACTATGCCCCATGATGTTTTGCATGAATTCCATTATATAAATTATTTCCTACTTTTTAGCTTTTAAGATCCAGCCTCTTGGATCTCCCCCTTCAAATTGAGGAAAGTCCATCTTGGTTTTAGGTTGTGAATGGTGTCTCATCCAGTTGGGCAAGCCGTGCTCATTATTCTCGTCATCGTTCTCCCAAGTGGAACGGCAAGGCATGCGTGATTCTTGAGCAGCAGGAGAAGCCTGTCCTTAAGTTTGCGACTTAATGATCTGGTCCATAGCTTTTAACTTGGATGTAAGGTAAGTTAGTTGCAGTAGAACAAGGTCAGTAGGATTAACGGTGGAGTTATGTGGCGACCGGGGTGGGGTGGGTTATCGTTGGAGATTGATACATGAGTAAAAACTACCATGACTTTGATACCAATTAATAAGAACCAAAAAGGGAAAACACGTATAGAATGAAAAATTACTTTGATTTCAATCTCTAGTTACAAACTAAATAACTCTTCTCTGTTCTATTTTCAAAACTAACTGAAAAAATATATATATTATTGCTTACAAACAGAAAATCCTAAAAAATTAAAAAGTAGGAAATAACTTAAATAATGGAATTCATGCAAAACATCATAGGGCATAGTGGGAATATGTGCTGTCACATCTCTGTCACATTTTCTAATTTTTGGCAACATCCAGATAGTGCAATAATTGGCATGTGATTTCTTCTTTATCTTTTCTAAGATTAAATCCTTCCAATCTCATGTGGCTGCCACGATTCTTAATTCATTTTCTGCAATAAGTTTTAAGTGGTGGCATTGTAACAAAGTGTCGATGCTTTGAGCACCCCTGCAAGGCTGCAACTATGAATGGAACACTGAAAACACAAGCATTGTATAAGCACTCCTGTTCTGTTGTAATAATTCCTGTCTTTTTAAAGTATGGGAGTAAACCAAACTTCAGGACATGTTCTGCTCCGACAGAACCCCTACTAAGGTATCTGAACATATGACAGCAGCTATTTCAGGCCACATTCTGCTCCCACAGAGCCCCTACTAAGGTATCTAAACTTATGACAGTAGCTATTCATAGTAAAAGGAAGTGCTCCTCGGCGTTTACTCTCCACATTGTAATCGA
>JAOTAY010000009.1:25281921-25304628 GCA_025629805.1 Erythroxylum baracoense | reverse complement strand
ATGGGTAGTGTAAATGATATTAAGATGAGGTTTTAATGTTTGTAAATTGGATGCATGCGTGAGTGGTGTATGTTTCCTTGTTTATGGATTGATGAATGCGTGAATAGTGTGGATGCATGTGTGGGTGGTGAAGGAAGAAGCAAATTCAGTGATATGATTAAAAAGATGAAGGATTTTAGCAATGAAGTGAGCTGTAGCATGTTATATGCAATGTTTTTACTAAACATGCATATGTATTTTGGACATAACTTGATCTTTGAATATCCAAATTGGATGGAGTTTGATTTAGAGTAAAATAGAGACATGTGGATACATTTTTCATGAAGGAATCAAATTTGAAATCTGTTCTTAAGAGTCTTGAAATTTAGCTTGAAGTTGAGAATTGTGTTCTGTCAAAGTATGAAAATAATATGTAGATTTTTTATTATAACTTGCATGATACTGAACCAAAATGCATGAAATTGATGTCATTACACACTTAAGACATTATAGAACATGTGATTAGGAGAAGGTGTTCTTTAAATACCTCATTGTCTAGGTCAGAATGGTCATACAAATCTGACCCGAAATCTGTTTAAGAAAATCTGGAAAAAAATTGCAGAGCATGTGATATGAAAAAATATGGATTAGGTATTATTTTGGGGTTTATGAACAATCATCAATTTTGCATTAATGTTACTGAACTGAAACTGAAGTAAAAATGAAGAGGTCATCAACTATAAATGATAGAATTTTGATAATGAAGTGTTTGTTAAAATGGATATCATGTTATGGAAAAGGATAGGTTTCACGAATGATATTATGTAGTTGAAGAGGTTTAATTAATGGATTAGAGTTTGATAATTTCATGAAAAAAATTTGTAAGTGAATGAATATGGAATGATGTTGTGTTTGTGGTAAAGTAATTTAGAAAATTTGAGTGAACTTGATGTTAAAATGTATGTGAGTTTCGAATAAATAGAAGAAAGGAGGAAGAAAAATACAGCAGGGGAAAGTCGCGATCGTGCAGATTAAAATGAGGAAAGTCGCGATCGTGCACTTGCATGATCGCAACCTGAGAGGCTATATCAAAGGGCATTGTTTGGATGTTTTTCAACCTAATTCAAGTAAGGATGTTACCATATGAGGTATGTAGGTTTAAATGAGTTCTTAAATGAATTTAATTGATGTTGAATGAAAGAATTAAAGTGAAAAAAAGGGTATTAAGGATTAAAAGAATGTTTTGAAGGTGTTGTAAATTGTTTATAAAGAGTATTAAGAAACATACCAGAGAAATTGTCATTGAACATGCATGATACATAATACATTCATAAATGTATTTATGACTGATTATTCTTATGAAAATGCACGCGAGTGACGTATAAATGTATATGATTGCATATAGAGGAATACGTCGAGCTTCTAAACATTGTCAGGACTTCAAGGCAATAAGCTAAAAGGAGCATTTATAAGTCAACTTAGATGATCTTCCTAGGATTGATTGATTGATTGATTCTGTTTAACTTCCAATTAGTGAACTATTTGTGATATGTATGTGAATTCCAGACTTTAAAGGTCCGTGGAGTTTGATATTCAAGAATGCATCGGAAGTGTTCTATTTGTATGTGGAATTTGAATGATATCTGTTTGCAGCTAATTTCTCAATACTCAACGAAAGTTGAATACCGGACTGAGGTCCGATGAATATAAGATTCTGACTGTGTATCATAAGTGGATGTTATTCATGGCATATTCTATCATTTGATGCATTTCATAAAATACATGTTCAGATAAAGGCGTTGTGATCAGAGTAGCCAGTTTGAAAGAGCTATAAGCTCAGAATTCTGCACGTAGAGTTGTGCTCCATGATTTCTGTGTCTGACTGAGCCTAATGGGCCAATATCTGTATCTATATCTGAAAGGCACTCGGTCACAACAAATAATAACGAATCTGGAGTCTCA
This sequence comes from Erythroxylum baracoense, assembly GCA_025629805.1. Lineage (NCBI taxonomy): Eukaryota > Viridiplantae > Streptophyta > Magnoliopsida > Malpighiales > Erythroxylaceae > Erythroxylum > Erythroxylum baracoense. Next base: position 25,302,687 of record JAOTAY010000009.1, on the reverse strand, counting down.
TATGCCTCTGCATTTGTATATTTATGATCATGAAATATATGCTTGTGAAATCTTTTCTGAAGTTGTGATGTTAAAGTGATATGCCATGATATTGTGATTGACTAGTTTGTACAAGCTCTGTAAGAATGTATGTGATGTGTATGACATTCATTATGTCTTATTGTGATGGAAAATGTTGTGAAATTGGTTGGTTGTATGATGTTTACGTGTTTTCCTGGAGTGAGATCATTAATGGTGGTTAGCTCATTGAGTTCGCAAAACTCATCAAAAATTATGACGTGACTTTTCAAGTACGAGACAAGAAACCTAAATTTTTAAGATCTTCTAGAAGAATATTTTCGACTAAGATATGACTCAAAAGTCTGTTAGCTAGCATTTGAGGAGTTGTAGTTGTTTTTAAGAAGTTGACGTATGTCATGTAGAACTTGTGTATAAAGGTTGTAAATATTAGTTTTAATGTCTACTATGTAAACCTTTATGAATGAAATGAAGAGATGAGGTCTTTTTAAGTATTGTGTTTTCTTTATGATGTCATTTAAGAGATTAGATTTGATCCAACATTGCATTGTCATAGGATATATACTTGAATATCCTCTAGATGTTTAGGTATGTACTCTATGATAATAAGATGCGACATATAAAGATTAGAGGGATAGCTTGGAGTAACTAGTGTTATATGTTGAAACACGGAAACAGTCTATTTGTAAAAAAAAAGAAGAGAAAGGTTGTATAAAAATCCTCTCAAAGCAAAGAGCCTTGTGTATTGGATACATTAACTTTTACATATATAAAGATTCACTTTTCACTAAAAATGATTAAAAAAATCAAACCAATTCAGTTTATAACTTTTAAATTTGATTTATTTTAAAAATTGTTATTATAAAAAATCGACCAGTTTATTAATTAATCAGTCAGTTTTAATTTTTATAAACTAAAATAAATATTTTTATTTAATAGTTTTTTTCAATAAAACTTCAACTTTTTTGTAAGTAAAAATAATTTCCTCCTATTTTATTTAATTTTTTACCTGTTATGATTATATAATACCAATTGAATTTTTAAACTTTAAATCTCTTATCTTACTTATTTAACTTCAATCTAATTTTTAAAATATTAATCATTGAGTAATTTACTGAATAAATCAACAACTTAAAATCAAGATCAACATTTCTTTGAATGAACTCAAAATTCCTTTTGATTAGCAAGTACATGAAGGCTAATATCACGAAGTTCGCTACCATTTATTATAATCCTTGTCACGCCCAAAGAGACAAATTCAAGTAAAGCAAGCATCGGTCACGCTCAAAACATTTAGTACGGCACCGTTTCAGTACTCTCTTTTTAAGCATACAGTGTCTGAAGACTCTTGGTTTATTTTAGATAATTTATATTTTAAAGTAAATTAGAATCTTTCCAGTTCAAATGCCACCATAGAGAAGTCCAATCTATCTCTTAAATGCTTCATCATCAACTTCCAAGTTCAAACTTAGGCATCCAATGACTAGATCACAACTTCATTACATGTATGTTTGAAAGTGCCCACGCGAACACACAAACACACAAGCAAGGAATATGCTTATCGTCCTCTTCATAGTCAGGCAAGGTAATGGCCTGGACAATCAGGCCCAAGTGGCACATACTTCTCTTTACTATCGTGCTGTCAATTTCACACTTCTAAAATTTTTCTCAAAGTTACCCATTTTTGTTCGCCAAATAAACCATCAACATCATCTAACTGATCACAGCATACATCTCAAGCACAAAATCAATTCAAAACTTTACACCTACTAGTGTGCAAAGTAACTACGATGATTGTGGAAAGCTTCCAAAACCTGCTTTCTACAGAATTGAAGCATCCAAGACAGATCTTTCTTATAGAATTGCCACATCCAAGTAATCTCCAATCTGCGGAAATAACAGACAAATTCATAACGTATTCAAAATGGGGACTAAAAAATAGGGCTCCTAAAACGAAACTCAAGCCAAACCTGGAATCCAAGCTCTGCCAATGCTTTGGCATCATCTAACTTCCCAATTCTGTTAGAGAATGTTTTCCCTACCTACAATGAAGTGAATAGTGCATACAATCATAGATTTGTGCATCAAGAGATTCTGAAGATATGCACTTATGAAGTCAACGTTAACACTATTTTGGTTCCCATCAACACAGCATTTACTCCGTGAGGAATAAGCGAAAAACACAAACAAATGCACACGTAGACACATGATCACAGAAAAAGGCACCGAAATTTATGCATAGGAATAACAGACCTGGTATTGATGATAAGCGAAACCATAGACATTTGTTTCTGTGTTTGTATAAGGGAAGAAGTTGGGAACTAATGTTGAACAAAAACATTTACTTTTTTCAGGACAGATACATAGAAAGATAGGATAGACTAACCTCTCGAACCACAAAACGGCCATTTTTATCAGGATAAACAAAAGCAAAAGAAAGTCTGACATCTCTTCTCCTTGCTGCAGGAGCCACTTCTTTAACCTGTGAAATTGATCAAATGGACTGTTAGTATAAGCACAAAAGCATTAAACACAAAGTAAGAGTAGCAAAAACATGGACTACATAAAGCAATGCCATGCAGCGAACAAAATGACATCAGATTTGCCAATATGTCACATATTATAAACAACCAGATCATTTCAACAACATACCAGATCGGTTAACTCACGGAGAGTAGCATCTTTCCACGTGTATATTTGAACCTCATCCTTAGGCTCCTTTCCTCTCACTGCAAAATCTTCCTTAGTGTGATGACTCCCCATCTGTCAAAAATTTCACCCATTCAAAACACAGGTAAGAATCTGGAGACCCTTTCACTGGATCAACAAGATCAAGAATGATAAACACTATAAAAACACAGATATTGAAGCCCTACAATAATAAAATAACAGCAAGCTTCTAAATTTGTGTCATGCGATCATAGAGAAACCAAGCGCACGGTAATAGAATGCAATCTCCACACTGTAGCTTACAAATCGAAAACATAGAAGAGGATGAACGTACGCACCTTGGTAAATACCCGAAGCAACAGAGGACATGTCTGCAAGAAAAAAAATTAAAATTACAAAAAATCCAAAATCCATAACAGCTCAAAATGGTCACGATTAACAGTATGCTTTGCTTCGGCTAAAAACGCTGCATTTAAGTTAAATTGTAAGAACCCTAAAAAATCAACAGAACTTAAAGGCGCAAAAACCTAGATAATCTCTTCTTTTCTTTTTAAGATTAAGAGTTCACCTTCTCGCGATCAACGGGCTGAACAGGAGGAGGACCTCTTGGTGGGGGAGGCATAGGTCGTCTCTTAGGTGGTTCACTGACTCCCGCCATATCTTCACTTCTATGGAGCTTTCTTTCCGGTTGCTCTCCCGAAACAAAGCCTATTAGGGCTTGGATTTGTATGCATATGGGCATATGATCAAATTTTCTCATTAACTGGGCCTAGAAAAGAAGGAGCCTACTTAGCTCACGCATCAGTTTCAAGCATAAGCCAATCCTACACAAGGATGACATAATTGACCCGGTTCAATTCAACCCAACTTGTTACGATAATTATGACATAATTGATCCAATTCAATTTGACTAACATAAAGACAGTGAGCTAGCCTTGGACTGGCCTGACCGAGACCTAATTTAGTCAAAGCTCGAGTCAACTTGACTTGATTTTTTAAGAAATTAAAATACAAAAACAACATTATTTTTAATAAAAAATGTTGTTTTACTTATAAGAGTCAATTCGGGTTTGAACAACTCAAGCTCAAGCTCTATTTCAAAAATGGGCCCAAGGCTCAATCAATCTTAACATAGCTTGTTGACTTCAAGTCGGGTCGAATTTGAACCTGGACTCAATTACCATCTCTATGTCCAAGTGAGGTTTTCTTAACCTATACAAGTCTCATGTAAATATACCAATATGTATCTATACAATCTCCACACACCATTTCCAAAATAACCCAATTTATATAATTTAGGGAAAAAAAATCAAATGTGACACTAGTTTTTATGGAAAGAGACAAAGCATAAATTCCAAGCAACTCATGTTTCACTGTGTCCTCTTTGTTCCCTCTTCACTATAAAGGAACAAACTTTGGCATGCTTAGTGCTTAAAGTTGAAAGCTCAGGCTATTGCAATATATGGAAAGTTGCATTCAAGACTCCTGACCAAAACCCATCAAAAGCTTTCTTTATTTGGTAAGCTCTAACCACCACCACCCTACACTACCCAATGACCTAGTTCTCTGTCACTTTCCAGGAGTAGTTGGACCCTACTAGGAAATAATGTGCCAACCTCCTCATGGTACTAATTTGATTCTATTTTATTATAAATTAAAATAAATTAATTTAATTTTTTCAATTAAATTTTAAATTTTTTATTTATAAAGACAATTTCTTTTTATCATATTTTAAATTTTAAATTTTGTTCAAATTTTAGCCAATTTTATGACAGTTTAATACCAGTTGAACCTTTTAAATCTTAAACCCCTTATTTTACCAATTTAACTTTCTATCTGATTTTTAAAACATTAGGAATAAATGAAAATTTATTAACATAAAGTTAAATAACATATTTGATTCTAAGTTGTTATTATAGATAAGGCCAATTCCTTTGGCACCTTTTAAAATAAAATTTTACTTAAAATGGACCAACTTTTAGTAATTTGGGATGGGGTCAATGAGCAAATTACTAGTGAGAAAATGAAACAAAAAATTATTAGTCTGATTATGGCTTTAAACCCAAACTTGGCCAAACAATGTTTGATTTTGGTATATTGGCTTTACTTATGAAAAATTTTGGTTTTTATTTAATTTTAAACCATTAATTCCAAAATATGGAGTTAACAAATGAACTTAGTCACCATTGTTGTATGAAGGGTAAAAATCAATGATTAAAAACTCAATCGATTCGGCTGGTTCAACCGTAAAATTTTTGAACCGTCCGATTTTTCAATTTGATTTACTTTAATAACTCTTGCTGTTAAAAATCAATCAATTTATTAATTAATCGGTCAATTTTCATAAACTAATAATTTATTATAAACTGAAATAAATCAATTATTTTTTTATTTAATAACCTCTTTTTTAATTAAAATTTAAATTCTTCGAAAGATGAGGACATTCTCTTTTAATCATATTTCAACTTGTTTAATTTTATTTAATCTTTAGTCGTTTTTATGATGATTTAATAACGATTGAATCTTTTAAACCTTAAACCTTTTGTGTTGTTGTTTATAATTGACCAAAAAATTGATCTTATTTATATTAAGATTAATAATATTATTTTAATTTAATTGATTCAGAAGGAATCATTTTAAATTTGACCTAAATTTTAATTAATTTTAATTTGATTTATTAATTTCGGATCGATCCGTGCTGGACCAATTTTGCGATCCCCAATGGTGATTCTAAAGGCAGTGGACAGGGAATTAATAGCACGTTCCAGTACAAAAGCAAAGTGAACTAATGAGAGTGAGGCTGAACCAACGTATTTTGTAGTGGAGGGGTTGGCTTTGAAAGCGGATCAGAATCATTGGAGCAGGTGAGGGGGATCACAAGCTCACACTTTCCTTGTGAAAAGGAGATCAATGTTTATACCTTCCTTCCGCGGATTTAAGAGTCCAATACATTAGGCATATCTACAAGGGTAGTATCATTTAATATTTCGACTAATTTTAAATTAATATTTATATCGTAAATTTATAAAATCATCATCAGTTAAAATCTTACTGAGTCGCGGGATATCGGAAGATCCAATAATAGACAGCTTTAATACCACGTAATAGAGAGGTTATATCTTATGTATAAAATTTATAAAATATTTTCTAAAATTTATATAACACTTAATTTTGAGCAAAGAAGTATATTTACTATGCTTTTAGAGACAATTATTCATTCATTAATTAAATTTTAAAATTTTTATATAATTATAAATTTATTTAATACACATTTTAAAATATATTAATTATAAATTTCTCAATACAAAATAATTATGGAGGGATTAATACAAAGTTGAAATTTAATGAATTAATAAAATTATCTAAAAATTGAAATTAAAACTTTTTAAGTTAATACAAACTCCATAGAATTCAAATCTAATTCTAATAACTCAAATTTTATAAGGCTCGAGTTTCATCCAACGTTAAAATAAAACCTTTGAATGAGGTCATATGAACGGAACAGGTCTTCTGTTCTCCGACTCTATCCTCCCGTTTCCTTACAATCTCATCTATTCATTACAATAAATTAGATGAATGAAATTGGTTAGACACAAAAGACACAGAGTACACGAAATAACTGATCTTTTTTTGTAATAATTAATGACTAAATCTTTACACAGCAGGATCAGATCTTCTGTTCTAATTATGGTGTTCATATCATATCCTATTAAATCTCATCCATATATTTACATAGAACCTATTAAATATAATTGAAACAGAATAACTGAAATAAAAGATTTAATGTATGCCGTAGGACACTGCCGACTAGATTGTCATTTTCTCATGTACCAATTTGCATCTGAATAGCTACAGCTTTTAAAGGGGTCTATTTTCAAGTACCATTTAAGTGAAGTTTCAATTCCTTGGATTAAAAATATATATAAATATACATATACATATAGATATACATATATATAACAATGACAACTTAATAAAATTTTCACTTATACGCGGAGTTTGAAAAATTCTAATAGTATACATTGTTACTCCTTACCAGCAGATAACCTGTTTCTAACTGTAAATTTTTTAACAGCTTCTAAGCATTGTAGATGTAAATTTCCAACTAGAGATAAGGAGTTTTCACACAAAAAATATTTAATTTTGAGCAAAGAAGTATATTTATTATGCTTTTAGAGACAATTATTCATTCATTAATTAAATATTAAAATTTTTATATATTTATAAATTTATTTAATACACATTTTAAAATATATTAATTATAAATTTCTCAATACAGAATAATTATGGATGAATTAATACAAAGTTTACATTTAACGAATAAAATAAAATTATCTAAAAGTTGAAATTAAAACTTTTTAAGTTAATACAAACTCCATCAAATTCAAATCTAATTCTAATAACTCAAATTTTATTGGGCTCGAGTTTCATCTAACTTTAAAACAAAACTTTTGAATGAGATCATATGAACGGGAACAGGTCTTCTGTTCTCCTACTCTATCCCCCCGTTCCCTTGCAATCTCATTTATTGATTGCAATAAATTAGATAAATGCAATTAGTTAGACACAGAGTACACGAAATAGATGATCTTTTCTTGTAAGAATTAATGGCTAAACCTTCACATAGCGGAATCAGATCTCCTGTTTCAAGCTTTGAGAAAAATATGATTGAAATAGAGTAATTGAAATAGAAGATTTGACGTGTAACATAGCACATTGTCCATAACATTAAAGATGTTAGATTGTCTTTTTCTCATGTACCTATTTGCATATGATTAGCTACAGCATTTAAAGATATTTAATTAAACTCTTAATATTGTATAATTAAATAATTGTCCTCTTATTTAGTCCGACCGAACTTGGCAACGTGAACTTGAGCCAAACTTGAAGCTCGATCAATAAGACTGAGCTGAGTCAAACTAAATTTCCAACCCTAACCATCGGTTCCAAAAATGTCCAAGTCATGACTCATGATAGAGTAATTCCACTACTAATATGATATGTGATGTATATGATTAGCCAATTGTTTAATCATGCTGTATAGTCAAATATGCATACAATAGAGACCCTAATTAATAAACACGTATTGCCACTTTTGTTATGAAATGATATTAAGTTTAGTTTCTTGTTAATGCCAATTTAGTTTGTTGGGAACAAAAGAAGAAACCCAATTTTGCAAGGGAAAGAATAAATTTCTTCTCCAATTTGGGTTCATCCTAAATATGTACATTAATATGTGACAAAAGAAGGAAGTTACTAAGTAATAGCCATGCTTAAGTGCTCATAATTAAGAAAAAAAATGATGAAACTAGGTCTTAAAATCTATTAAGGTAATTAAGTTTACAAATTTTCTATTTCTTTGATTTATTTTTAAAATATTAGTATTCTTAGACTTTATAATTTAATAGAATTCCATAAAATTATAAAATTTAATGTTTTCAAAATCGGACTGGAAGTTAAATCTGTAAGACAAGAGATTTAAGGTTTAAAAGGTTCAATCGGTATTAAACCGTCGTAAAAATGATTAAGAATTGAATAAAATTGAAGAATTGGAAAAATGATTAAAAAAGTTATTCATACTTATTGAAAAAAATTAAAGTTTAATTGAAAAATAGACAATTAAACGAAAATTAATTAGTTTATTTTGATTTATGAAAACTAATTAGTTTACCAAAATTGACTAATTAATTAATAAAATGATCGATTTTTAACAACAAAAATTATTAAACTAAATTAAACTTAAAATTAGAAATTGAACTGCAAAGTCGACTAATTCAAGGTTTCACTGTTAAGCCGATCAAACCGATTCGATTTTTAAAATATCAATGAAAACATATTTGAAATTTCATTATACTTGCTTGTACTACGACTTAAATCAATTTATTATAAAATTAACTCTAAAAATCAAACTAAAATTAATTTTAAAGAATTAATTTGAATGTCAAAAGGGTGTTGGATTAATTCTACTTTTTAAAAAAAGAAATTAACAAAATCAATTTATTATAAAATTAACTCAAAAATCAAGATTGAGTGTTATGACTATTTATAAAACTAATATTCTAAAATAAATTATACAATGATCACAAACAAATTATCTATTAAATTGTACAAAATTTCATTTAAAATTAATTACTTATAAATATAAATTCTTTTATTTTCACTTCAAAAATAACAACAACAATAGCTGGTGTACATTGTACATCAATTGTACTTAACCTTTCCTTTGCATCTTTTACATAACCCTTAACCTTTTGATCACAAAAGAATAATTTTACTAGTTGCTCAAAAAACATTATTCAAAATTTTAGTCTCGATAGATAGATTTCAATTTTTTAAAATCTAAAAGAAAAATTTAAATCTTTTTTAATTAATGATACTAAATCTTTATGAAATTTCATTTTTTATTTAAAATTTCATATATTAAAATTATGATTTATTTCTCTGTAATATTGTTGAATTATCACAAAATTCTTTTGTTATATTTTTAAACGTGAAATTTAATATAATTAATTATTTTTTAATTTAGCGAATAATACAATTCCACGTTTGTTCACGCGTTTAGGAGCAGTGTAAAAGCCTTTTTTTAATATATTAAAATAGAAAAAATAAGGAAGAAAAAAGGAAGAACTATACAATGAATGGAGGCTTCCCTTTTTATTGTAAAAGAAGATGCCGCTGCACTTTCTCTGCTTCCATATCTACTTAGACTCTCACTTCACTACTTCCACTTCCACTTCTCACTTCTCACTTCTCATTCTCTTACACTCTTTATGATCAATTTCTCAGTAGCTACCGCACCTATAGCTACTAGCCTACCCACAGCCACAGCCATACTTGGTTACTAGGCTTCCGCAAACAAAACTAAACAAGCCCCATCTTAAGAAAGGAAAGTTTATGGCTTCTTAGCACATACAATACAATCAAAACGTGGTAATATTTACTACATATCTGTTTGTCTATCTACTGCACTACTCATCTGTGTGATACACAAATAGAGAGAGACAAAATGGGTAGAGGAAAAGTTGAGCTGAAGAGGATAGAGAACAAGATCAACAGGCAGGTCACCTTCTCCAAGAGAAGAAACGGTCTGCTTAAGAAAGCTTACGAACTTTCTGTTCTTTGTGATGCTGAGGTTGCCCTCATCATCTTCTCTAGTCGTGGCAAGCTCTATGAATTTGGTAGTGCTGGGTATGGTTTCACTTCTATATTTTTTTTTTCTTCTTCACTAAGTGTGTGTTCTCGCAGTTCTTCGTGTGGATTTTTTTTGCACCATCCTGGTTTCTCTCTTGCTGTTGTTGTGTTCGTAGTTCTTAGTTTTCGTTCTGGGTTTTGAAAGGTTTTCCTTTGGATTCTGATAGCTCATATAAAGCTATATAGATAGCTATCTGTTTTGTGCTCAAGATTTGTATGTTTTTCTCTAATGGAATTTATGCGTTCATGACACTGCACTGTTTTATTTACTTGTCATGTTCGCTTATCTCTCAAGCTCATCCTTTTATTCTCTGGTTCTCAGTGCGCTCATCATTTTCCTTAGATTCTTTTGGGTTTTGGGTATGTTTTTGGATCGACTCAGACATGGGTTTTGAGTTTGAGGTTCTTCCAAGCGACATTCAGACACGTTTCATCGTCCTACGGAAAAAACCCTTCTTCTTTATCCCTCTGTCTGTTTCAGGCCTATGATTCTTCTTCGCTGGTTCCACTGGTTGACAAGTGACAGACATGAAAATATGCGATTCGAGTCAGCATTAATAACTCTGAGTCACTAATTAGTGATGTTGTTCTTGGACCTCTGTGTAAGATCTAGGGTTTTCTTACCTGCTTCTTTACTTTTCATTTTCCTTGTTTGTTTCTGGGATTTTCTTTTTCTTCCTCCAAAAAAACAACAGAAAAAAGCGTACACCAGTCAGTCCTGAAGGTCTCAGAGGACTGATAGTTGTCCACTTTTCTCTTTGATCTACTGGTTTCTTCCATTCCCTTGTCTCTCAATGTGGGTGTGAAGTATAATCAACCACACCCATCTTCAAAAAAAGTTTAATCCTAATCTTTTTTCTTCTTTGGATGTCAGTCTTTGATCTTCTAGTTAATGACTTCACTAGTTTGATACTGATGATCACACCTTTTCCTAAGAATGAGATAATGCAAAATTGATCTTAATCTACAAATTAGAGTTTTTGAATATTCCATTAAAATTTTGATTAAGTTTATGATATCAAAACGCTTTCAAATTTACCAATTTTATAAAACTAACAAATGCTTTTGTTAAATGATCGTCTTAGCAGACTAACCAAAACACTTGAGAGGTACCAACGTTGTTGCTATACTCCTCAGGACAACAGCATAGAACATCAAACCCAGGTTTGTATTTCCTGAATTTCTTTGCCTGCTTTTGATTCATGTAACTCCCACAAAAAGAAGTCCCTTTAAATTCAATTAGCATTTTACCCTTATATAATATTCTATCAAGTTCAACTTAATTTCTTTTGTATTTGGTGATCTTTCAAGAGCTGGTATCAGGAAGTAACAAAGTTAAAGGCAAAATATGAGTCTCTTCAACGAACTCAAAGGTTGTAACTAAGCTTCTCTGTGATTCTCTTGTACCAAAATTATATATATATATTTTTAGTGACAGTTTCAGTTTCTTAAGGCATTTGCTTGGGGAAGATCTTGGGCCTCTGAACGTAAAAGAGCTTCAGAATCTTGAGAAACAGCTTGAAGGAGCTCTTGCTTTAGCTAGGCAAAGAAAGGTACATTACATAAAACATAGTAGGGAAGGTTGAAGATTGATAAAGAAATAGTATGGTTCTAGTTAGTTTTTGAGAAGATAATCTACACTTGAAGTGTAAGTATGGTGCTGTCTTTTCATATTTTGGTGCAGACCCAGATCATGTTAGAGCAAATGGAAGATCTTCGCAAAAAGGTGGATTAAAACTACTCATGAAATTGAAGGATCTACATATATAATTAGTTTCACAATTTCTTCGTAAACTTCTGTTCACTCTATACTTGCAGGAACGTCATCTGGGGGACTTAAACAAGCATCTGAAGAATAAGGTCGTGCATGTTTGAGTAGTTAATCACCATTTTCGATGTTAAGAGCAATCTTTGTTTTGTTCCCAAAGATTTTCACTTTCTGTGTGTGTGTTTCTGACAAAATTTCAGCTGGAAGCAGAAGGACAAAGTCTTGCAGTTCAAGGGTTATGGAGCTCTGCTGGAGCTGATGAAAATGGCAACTTTCACATGCTTCCTTCTCATACCAATCCTTTGGACTGTGATCCTGGACCTGTTTTACAAATCGGGTATGTGCCTGGAAATTTTTTGGCAAACTCATATTGCTTATAATGATCCATCAGAAAGAAGTAGTAGTGAAGATGATTAGCAAGTCGTATGAGCAAGTGCATGATCGTAATAAGAAACTGATTTTGGTTTTGTTCTGAAACAGGTACCATCAGTTCGTTGCAGGTGAAGGATCGTCTGTTCAGAAAAGCTTGACTATGGAGACAAACTTCATTCAGGGATGGGTCCTTTGAACACTACTCCAAATTAGAGACCCACCAGTATATCCTCTCTATATATATATATATTGGACTCTTATATAGTTATCTTTTTTTTTTATTGAATTTGTAATGGCATATAGTTTTTTTATATGACATGAATTGGTCTATAATAGTAATAAATTTACAAATGTTTCCTAACCCAAATTTGAGTGGATTCTTTTTTTAATTTTGACCCGGGTGACCAGCCCGTGACTCGCCTGTTATTTCCAAAACGACGTCATTTAGACAATTTTTCGCTTCAAACATAAATTGCACTCTTGGCCTGGCCAGCCCACCCATGACCCATCAAGTTATAGATCGGGCCACTAGCTAATTCACGGGCCACTATAATCTGACTCGGTCCATTAACATCTTTAATTGTCCCTTTCCCTCAAGCATGAGTTGGTTCGATGTCCAGTCAAAACAAATATTACTAATTGACATATGATTGAATTAAACCTGTAATTGCTCAAAATGATGTCTGTTTTTTTTTTAAGATTGAGGCCGTATTGACGGCCCCATCCAAGAACTTAGTAGTCCAATTTGCACACAAACCAAACTTCCGAGAGGAATCCAAAAGCCCTGATTGACCAAAATGTCCATTTAACTAAACGGTGCCGTCTCACTTCAGTGTGACGGGACTTGACGTTCTTAGGAGAACTGAAAGACGCTTTTACTTCAACTCAAGTCGTTTTCGTTTCCATGAATTAAAATGACTTTTCCTTACAATTATTTCTTGTGAAATAATATTATAAAAAATGACATCACAATTTTCTTCTAATTTTACAATATAAAATGAATTAATTTTAAAATAACACATATTTTATGTTATGATAAAATTTTATTTTTATAAATTTTTATAAATAATATTATTTTACTTATTATTTTTCTTTATATAAAATAATTTAAATAATTTTAACTGCTAAAATTATTAAAATAAATAACAGTATAATTAGATCTCATTTTTAATAAATTTAATTAAAGGTTGATAAAATTGTTAAAATTTTAATAATTCATGTAATGTTAATTACAATAATTATTGAAATTATTAAAATAGTAACCATATAATTAAGTCAAATATATTCAGTAGAGATAACAATTAGGCCCAATCTGCTCACCTGATCTAAAGTCAACGTATCAAGCTCGAATTCACCGTACCCTAGGCCTAATCCTTTCCAAAAAAATTTGATATCAAGTTGGACTAAAGCCTCACCCGTCAAGTTGGGCTAAGGCGAGTTTAGTTGGAGCTGGAGCCTAGCTGTCTCAGGCCCGAGCCCCGGCAGAAACTTTCGCAACCAAGCCCAGCCTGCCTATTGTCATTCTTAATATTTGACGAAGAAGATTATACAAGAAATCACAACCTTCACCTGTCAATTAAAGTGTTTTATATTAAAACATTACCTGTTGCCCTTATTTGCTTGCGCAGCTCAACGTATTCAATAGAGCAACTAATACATATTTATTCAGATATATATATATATACCGACGACAAGAGCAAAAAAGAAAAAAGAATAAAAAGGACAGCCTTCAATTAACGTTGTGGTCGTGAAGGAGGAGGTAAGCCTCTGACTCTTGTTTCCGGTGGTCCGATGAAGAGCTCAGTCTCCACATCCGAAACCGGACTACTACTTCCTTCATTTGGTAAGTTTTCTTCCTGATTATTCTTGGACCCGTCCCATGGTTGCACCCCACACTAACAATTCAAAGTCCCAAACTTCATTAACCATTACCATTTGAAGTACTAATAAAAGATTCATCAGTTTCAATCAAAATGATCATGTTCTGAATTCAGAGTTATGAGTCCTGTTGTTTTTATCAGACAAATAGATCTAAACTTCTCACTTTACCTTTTCAGACAGCATTGTGTTTTCAACTAACAATGCCTTCTCCTGAAACAAACACACACACAAAACATGTCTGTTAGTTCACACATTCAACTGCATCATTTCATTGAAGACAGAAATGGGTTCTTACCAACTTCATGGAATAGTCTCAAACTTCCATTTTAGAATTACAAACAATGTATATACTTACTTGACTTGTGTAATGTGATTAAAGTTGAACTAAAGAAAATAAGCGTTTTCCAAAAGAATTATAAAAATATGAGAAAATTTGAACAAAATGCAATATTATTATAACACCACTATAGTTTGCATCATATATATATATAATTACATTATATATAAGATTTATACAATTTTTAAAAAATTAGTCACTAAATTAAAAATTTTAAAAATTTTGACACTAAATTGAAATAATTAAAAAATAAGTAATGATTGATTTGATATCCTTATTTTAAATTTCTATAGATTAAACTTAATTTTAAGAAAGTTATTTTTATTTTTAACATATAAATTTATTGTTTCCAACTAACGCAAGTTGTGATTTTGTTGAAGATTCTACCTTTTCCTTCAGTTTCTCAATCTGTTCTTTGAACACCTGATTCTGTAACAAGCAAAAAGATTAAGACTTTCAGATTCATCGGATACGTATGTGATATAAGCAAACACACAAGCTTGTAATTAATGGCGTCAGTAACCTTTCTAGCTCGAATGCAGCTTACACTCCTCTCCAGCTGTTGCTCTATCTGTTGCAGTTCTTCAAGAGTACATGATCCTAGACTTTCTCCAAGGAGTTTCCTGAGACAACAATGTCAGATTCGAACTTCAACTTCAGGACGTTGTGAGAAAATGGAAACTTCAACCAGAAAGTGTTTTATCATTAGTGCTTCCAACCGTTTTGAGACTTCAAGAAACTCTATCTTCTTCAACATCTCTGCTGCTTCTGTCTTCAACCGCTGCTATGTATACAAGAAATGGATTAGGCACATAATGTTCTTTATTAATTTAAGGGGTATCTTTAATTTAAATAATTAAATAACTCTTTTATTTTTAAAATCTTTAATTTTTCAAAAAAATAATTTTCCTATACTTCTATTAAATAAAGCATACATAATATCAACATATATCACACATAAATCAATCAAATATAACCGATATGACTTCCGACTTAACTATTAAACTCGATTTGGACTAACTCTGAATTCATTAAACCCAACTTAAACTAATAATTTATTTTAATTATCTTAAATTATTAATTTGAGTCAGATTTAATTGATTCAAATAGAATTTAAGAACTGAATTTGATTATCATGTCCACAACATTTGATTGATGGAAATACATTGTTCATATTACGTGTATTTTAGTTATTTTTTGGATAAAAATCTAAGAAAAAGAGTTTTTTAATAAAAATCATGAAAAAATTTCGATAATTCTAAAGATTAATTTTTTTTTCTAATTTACTAAAATCACAAGGTCAAGTACCCTAATTTAAGACTTATCTCAAGAGTGAAACATTCTACTTCATCATCATCCAAAATTAGGAAGTGAGCAATTTGTATGTTGCATGGGAAGAGAAGAGTCACCTGCACGTCTTCTTCAGTAGGTTTCTTGCTGATCTGATGGTCTTTTATGTGCCTCTGATAACGTTCGATAGTGCTTTGCATGCTGCAACACAAAGAACAAAGAAGGACTACCATACGTTATTAGTGAACACAAACCCTAAAGATCAACACTACCACACAAGAGGAGCTTAAACATGCAAAGACCGAGATCAGGACATTGTAGCAAGTGAAAGGTGTACGCATGTGTTTCAATTCACACACATCATACTCAAGATCTAAATAGGCATAGCTTTGAAGTGAAAAGATGAGTTACTTCCATATATATATATTATATGGATTTGATGTGAAGCTATGTAGCTTTAGTTATTCCATTTGGTGTACAAAGATTAGAAACATTACCTCCTTCATAGTTGATATAAGATATGGGTTTTGTAGTTTGTGATTGGTGAGTATTAATATTCATTTTTATTATATAAAATAAAATTTCTTTAATTATCACTAATAATTATCAAATGATAGTCATATAATTTATCCCTTTACATAATATCTATCATCATAGTTACGAGAATCACCAAAATGATGACTATATAAAGAAAGAAAGAAGAACTCATCTTGTTTCTATTTCAAAGTTCTGAACTTGAAAGCATAAGGCTAATATCTAAAACATATAATAGCAATCTTACTTGGCTAAAATGATTTTCTTTTTTCTAATAAGAGCTTGAACTTTATAATGGAATCAATGGACAACTTGATCTTCACATAACACATTGCCTAAAAAGGTTAAAACTTTTACTCTCCTTCATCTTCTCTCTTTTTACCTCGGAGCTAGTTTGTCTTAGGGTCTTATGAGTTTTATGATACTGAAAAAGACTTGATTAAGTAAGGACACCCTGGACTTAATTATCCTGATTCGTGACATATTCAGACATGGAAACCATGAATCAGCCATAAGAACACACAACTTGCTGATCAGTTGGTGAAGAGGATTCTCTTTACCCAAGAGTTCAGTGTTTCAATTGCATGTCATGTCACCCAGAAAATCATTCACTTAAAAGTAAAACCTACTGCAATTTGTGTACTAAAACCTAAGTATAGCTTCTTAGTACAAGGTCAAAACTAAGAGTCCTTCAGATCTTAGCTTTAGCCCTATAACCAAGCTGGTGAAGACCATGGCCTTGTAGGTAGAGATGGTCGTTATGGTTACTTTTTTTTCCTTCCAAATTCATTGGAACATGAAATGAGAACGAAGACAGAATCTCTAGGAGGTGCCCTAAGGTATCAGTAAGATAATCTTTAAAGATCTGATCGACTAGGATCAAGATCTGAGATTGTTTGTGCGTGTTCTTGTGATGCGTATGAAGGAGCGAGAGATAGAGAGGTTGAGGAGGCCATGGACATAACCCTAAGATGTAAGAGAACTTTACCACGCATCAATGGATCCATAAAAGCTACTGCAGAGTTCAATTGCCCCAAGAACAAGGAACGAGGTTCTTAAGATATAAAGGAAGTGAAATTTCAAAGTAAGATGAATGAAAAAAAGGTGATACCTTGAGCTTGCAAATTCATAAAGCTTCCCTCTTGGTGAGAAGATGATAAGAGCAACCTCAGCATCGCAAAGAACTGAGAGCTCAAAGGCCTTCTTGAGCAGGCCATTTCTGCGTTTGGAGAAGGTGACTTGCCTGCTTGTGGCGTTCTCTATACGCCTCATTTGAGTCTTTCCTCTCACCATCTCGACCTCTATATCAATGTCTTCACAAGTCTGTATATGAAGCTGAACAAGGAAAACAGAACTTTATCAATTCTGTTGAATCAAAATCCACGAAAAGAAACAGTTCTGAAGGCAAAACTCATGATGAAAAAACTCATCAAACGGGCTAGTTTCACAAGATGACAATGTCTGCAAAAAAAAAAGTCAAAGAAGCAAAGTTCCTGGATTGATCAATGAAACATCGTACAAATTGTAACTTAAGCGAAGCAGCCAAAGACCAGAAGCAGGAAGAAACTTAATAAGAGGGCAAAACCCAAAAAACCAGAAACTAGGTCTGAGACAGGAGAGGAAGACAAATCCCAAACCAGTGAAAATGAAGATGTCAGCCGAATTAATCTGCTGTTACAGAGAGAAACCTACAACTACAGCAACGAGATCTCACCGAAATGGTTCTGAATTCTAATAATGGCCTCACATCAGTCCAAATCGAAGATTATGCAGTAAATACAAAACGGTCAAAGAGAGATTTGAGAGAATCTTACCAAATAGGCAAAGACCCAGAAAGCCAGTTGATGAAACACAAGTAAGTACCAGGAAAGGGAAAAAACTAGAAAAAAAACCTTGATATGCTTATGAGTAAATACTAATTTCTATTCCAGGACATGAAGTTTGATCGATTCTCTCCTCTTCTAGCTATCTAGAATCCACAAAAACCAACTATATCTTTCCATATTCATACATATTCTCACTTTTTATCCAAGCACCTCAAAAACTCACCTACATAAAGAAACAAACCTCATGCTATACCACTGTACATCTAGATTATTCAACCAAAGGCTGAAAAAAACCTCAGCCTTTCCTTGTTTTAGAAAAGCCCACGTCAAAGAAGAACATTTTGCACCAAAAAAGGAAAATAAAAAGCAGATTAAAATAATAAAAAACAGACTTAAATAGAAAAGGAAGATGTTGACACTTTTCTTCTTTTTCAACTCTTCTTCTCTTTTCTTCTTTTGGGTTAGGTCATGAGTGGAGCGAGAGAGAGAGCAGGAGGAGCGGGGCAGTACTAGGGCTGGCACCTAAAGAAGCAACACTGTGGTAATGGGAATGGTTGGTAACGGAGGAGAATACATAGTACAAGGTTGGAAACATGACACTGTATGTCCGTACGACCAGACATAGGAAGCAACCAATGACTGGTCGAAAACGCACTGAGATTTGATCATTGCTGCTTTTATGCCATCTTTCTCCAAACCCGCAAACTTATTTCCCTTCACATGGGAACTGGGGACCATGCGTATGCATTGATCACCCCAAGTCTCTCTCTTTAATGTATCATAGAATTAAAATTATTTTATTTTATAGCTTTTATATTTTACATTTATAAGAAATTTTTAATCAATTTTATAGCTTTATTGATTTTCTAAATCTAAAATTTAAAAAACTGTAAAATAAATTAAAATTGATTTAAAATTTTTATTTATTTATTTTTCATGTAGATCATTCTAACATAATCCCTTTACTAATTACGACTTACGGATAAGAATATGTACTATTGAATCTCTTCAGATCTCACGTATCAGCGATATTTTTGTTAAGTTGTTTTTTGTTATTATTTTTATTTTTATATTTTAGATTTGGAAGAAATTTTAATTCAATTTTTATTAAAATTTTAATAATAATCACTAAATAATAATTATTGATATGTGTATTGCATACAAATATATAAGTTATATATTTCTAAAAATAGTCTCTATATTCTGTAAAGGTAGGCTTACGTACTATCAGACCTCTCCAAACTCCGCTTTGATGCAAGACTCAAACTGAGTGTGATGATAATATATAAGTTATATATTTAGCTAATAATTGATAGATATTTTAAAAATATAATTTTTATTTAATAATAATAATCACGAAAAATATGATCATGCAATTAGTTAATTAATTAAAATTTCTTGTAATTTTTTTATTTGAAGTATACTTTGTAACAACACTCTTTGTCATATTTTATTAATTTTGAATTCATTCATAATTCTAAAAATGCTTCAATAATTTAATATTACGTTACGAGAAAAAAGAGATAAAAAACTAACAATATATGACAAATATTTTAATTTTTAGGCAATTTTTATAGTTAAGGATAAGGCTGCATATTATTAGACTTTCTCATATTCTACACCTCTAATAATTTTAGTAATTACGTTATTACGAGAAAAATGGTATAAAATATAATTATATATAATAAATAATATTAACAAGAGAATTTATATACATGTACAATCTTGCTTTAAAATTGTAAAATGATTTATTTGAAATATATGCGTGACTTATACGTTATAGAGTGGTATCGTGATTTATAAGTTACGGAGTGATTTTCATAATTTATAAATTATGAATGTAAGTGAAAAGACCAGTGATTGTAATTTTGTATGATTAAAGATGAGACGTGTTACCTTTCAATGTGGTATGTAACTTTGACATCATATCATCAAGATCAGAAGAGGATTTTTCAGGGATTAGATTTTTTTTTATTACGATACTTTTATTATATTTTATTAAATCTCATTCATAAATTTAAGTAGACTCTATATAAATATATGAATAAGATTTAATAGAACATGACTGGAACAGAATAATTGAAACAAAAAATTTGATGTGATTAATTAATATATATTTTTACGGAGTTTAAATAAGTACGTTGGACTATCCTAACGAAACAAAATACTCTAATCTTTAATTAAAAATATATTATTAAATAAAATTAATTAAATTATTTTAATTTTAATAATTTATTAATTAATAAAAATTAATTAATTAATTAATCAATTGTTCGTAACAAAAGTTATTAAAATAAGTCTGAAAATATGTAACCGAAGTATTTAAAATTTTTACCATCGAATATGCCATATTAGATGATTGGTTTTTAAATCATATCTATTTGATAATAATATTAGGTTCTTTCACAAGTGTCGAGTCGACACGTGTCAGAAGGTTAATGGGTTTATGCCGTTTATGCAAACTTGTTTAGGTTGTTCTTTTTATGGGATTGTTTCCAATTCAGACCGGAATTAACTTGGACTGATTAGATCTGATAGTTTGAGGGGGTGGGGGGACCACAAGGAGTGCGATGTGTATAGATATCCACAATGATCAAACGGTCCAGATTTCACGATTGATGATATTTCGGTCTCGGTTGTTGGTGTTTCTTCATCCCATCAGAATCGCTTTAATCAGCAATCCGATTTTGTCTTTTTCTCAATTTATCAGAGAAAGAGACAGCTTAGGGTCTATAAATGGTACGGGTCATCTCTTATTTTCGGTATCTGGGCAGTGAATGCCCGTTGGCCCAAAGTCAAAGCCCAACCTCATCCACTTTCTTGAGAGTTAATAAAAGATTAAAAAGTGCAATTTCAACATTTTTAAAATATTCAAAAAA
>JAOTAY010000009.1:25260592-25276964 GCA_025629805.1 Erythroxylum baracoense | reverse complement strand
AATTAGTAAAGAATGAAATGATACAACTATTCAAAAATTGATAACTTGGAAACGGAAAGAATATGTACCGAGTTTTGTTAAGGCTGGGACAGCTAGCCCTCTTTTCCTCATTTGCTTCGTTTCTTCAATACTTAGTTCATCCATAGTAGTCTTGATCAACCTCGGATACACAGGCTCATGAGGTTTCCACAGCATTAATGGAATCACAGGCCTTTTCTTCTGATTGTAATTTCGACCTCTATACAAAACAATAGTACCACCATGTCGCTGGATGATCTTTCCAAAAGTTTTATCCTGCAACAAAATTAAATGAAACTATGCTTGCAGCTTGTACCTAAGTAATACAACAAAGGAAAAAAAGCCCAATTTGGTCCTAACATTTTTAACTCAAGTGCAATTAAGTCCTTGAACTAAAATGTTTGTCAAATCATTCCCAAACTTTAAAAAAAATGTTTAAGCCTTATTTTCATCACCAACCAGGAAGTGATTAACTCGCGATTGTACCACGTAACTCTACTGAATTGCCAATGCAATAGTTATTTCTATTGAATTTGCCGACTAACAACTGCGTGTGTTGATCATTTCCAGATTGATGATAAAAAAGATGATTAAACAATACCTTTTTTAAAAAGTTCAAATGCTATTTGGCAAAAACTTTAGTTCAATGAGTTGAGTGCATCTGGGATAAAAGTTTGAGGAGCAAAATGGGCTCTTTTCCTACAATAAATCATAGTCAACACACTCCTCTGATAAGAGACACGGTTACCAGATTAGAAGGAAAGAAGATACCTCAAGCTGAGTGCAAACATTTTTCATATCAACAGTGGGAACGCCCATGCACCTAATCCTTACTGCCTCATCATGTCTCCAGTGATTATGGATATCATTCAACATGTTGTGAGTTAAACCATCTCTACCTGTAAGACATTACTCCAAGACAAAAACAACAACAACGTCAAAAACAACAAAAATAGACCATTTCCAATGTCAAAGACAATCAAAAATTCATATAGCAGGATGTAACCAGACATTCAAATGCGTCTCTGCAAACTAAAAATGGTTTCTTCATAAAATTCCCGGAAAATGGACAATCAAACGGGTTCAAGAGCAGACGTTCTTCTTCATTAGTTTCCAGGATTCAAATTCAACACAGAAAACAACATATGCGAACCCCGAAAATCTTAACCCCTAAACCAAGAAATGGGTGTTACCTAAATTAATCTGCCTCTTGGTTTTCTTTCTGTGACACCTATCCACCAAAATCTTCCTCTCCGCGCCAGTGAGTGGGGCCCCTTGAATTCTCTCTCTCATCATTCTTCTCTTCTCCTCCAATTTCGGATCCTCCACTCCGTCCAAAGACTCCACCTTCGGGTCGATAACCGGGGCAGAAACTCCGGTCCATACCCGGTCCAACCTATCCGGGCCAAAAGGCGAGTACTTCGGCTCCCTCAGGCCAATGGGCCTCACTGCCGAGCTACCCTCCGTGTAACTATGGCGAAAATCAAACGGCAAATCAGAATGTATCGTTTTAATAGCCGTCCGATCGAGCGAAGACGGAGGACAATACGGTGGCTTTTTCTTCTTCTTCTTCTTGCGGTGACCGAAATTAGAAGGCTTAGGGTTAGGATCTTGAGGGTTTTGGGGAGAGAGAGAAGGCGGTGGTTTGAATGAGTAGTAGTCGTGGAGCTTAGAAGTCGATGAGGTGGAATAAAGTTGGAAAGGGAGGGGCGTGGAAGAGAATGGCTGTTTATGGCGGGAGAGGCGAGTGATGAGGAACATCAACGTCTGCTTCCGTTGCCGTTGAGCGAGGGAGTGGGTTGGGCGCCAATGTCCTCCTTATCTTCAGATTATTGTACTGGCACAGACATTAAAATTTTAGGATTAGACAATTTTGATATGGAATTTGGGCTGGTGAGCCCAGGTTGGTCGAGTTTCGGGCCCAAAGAAATATACAAAACAGCATCATTTTTATATTTTTAATAAAAAAACAGCTCAGGTCTCGTCGAGTCGAACTCGGTTCAGCCACAGGGCTGTCTCGAAATTGGGATCAAACTCGTACTGCGGTACGCACCGTTGAGCTAATCCGAATTACTGTCTGTTTGGATAGACTTATATTAATAAAATTTTTATCAATAGAGCTTTTATTGGTAGAATTTTTTTGAAAAGTTTCAAATTTAAGCTTCTTAAAAAGTTGTATTTTAGCTTTTAAAAAAGTCATTTTTATTAAAAAAGTGCTTTTGAATTTTACGGTCAAATACTCATTTTTCTTAAAAATAGTTTTTACGGTGAAGAAAAGTACTTTTTCACCCTCCAAAAACTGAACCAAACAAACACTTAGACTCATTGTCATTCCGTTAGATATTAAGAACGTATTTTGTAAACAGTTTATCAGCTATTTTTTAGCTTATTGACTAAAAGTTAAATTTTGACCATCTTAAAAATTATTAATGTATTTGGTGAATAATTTATTGGTTAACTTATTTATGTCCAACGAGCTGATTTCTAAAAGCTTTATAAGAGGAGCTTTTGGAGTTAGTTGTTTGTCTAATGACAGTATTCCTTTTCCCTTTACTCTTTACTTTTGCTCTGTGTGTTTTTAAAGTTAGTTTTTTTTTTATCGTACAATTATATCGTGAAGTTTGGAAGAATCGAATAAAAGAGTTAATTAAACTTTTTAATCTTTATTTAATTTTATAATATTAGTTTACAATTAAAAATATTATAATATTAAAATTTTGAACATAAAGAGTCACATCTAATTAATTTTTTATTATATAACTACTATATATCGTATCTTTGTCATATTATAATTATAGATATTTTTAATTTATTAAATAATAAAATATATACATTTTATATAAAAAAATATATACATTTTATATAAAAAATACTACTATGATGTAACTCGTTGCATCATTCATATTAATAGAAAATTTAACGTGAGATTATTTTTTAATTAAAGTTATAAACTTAATTTTTTGTAAAATTAAATATCTATATTCAAATTTTTATAAGAATATTCAACGAAATATTGAGAAATACAATGTTTATGCCTTTATTTTTTTTAAATCATGCTCTCATAAATTATTTTACACATCAACAATTAATACTAAATAGTTAATTTTATCAAACATCTTTAATAAATAGTTAATGTTATTCACTGATCAAATCACTTGATATAATCAGCTATCAGTCAACTGCTGATAGAATCACTTAACAGCTAATACAATCAATTGTTTGCCAAACAGAGCCTAAAGCGTATAGAAAATAAGCTTGTCAATGAAGTCAGGGTATTTTAATAGGTTTAGTTTAATTTCAATAATGTTATTTTCAAAATATTACACTATTTTAATAAAGAGAATATTTTTATCATTTTCAATTTTCAAATTATGGTCAAGTTATAATTACTCAACTCAATACTCAAAATGTGGGATTAAGCCTCATTAATATCCCTAATAAAAATACTACAACTAAATTTAACAAAATTTGAAATTAATAAATAGTTTAATTTAAATAATTTAAAATAGTATCTTTCTTAAAATAGTAAATTTTTAAAAAATAATATTATTTTAATTTTTAATAAAATTTTAAACAATTAAAATAAATTACAAACATTCTAATAAATATGATATAAGAGTTTACATTAATTTTGATGTCAATGTACTACTTTAAAATATCTTAAATTAATAGTTTAATTTCAACAAACTAATATAAATATGCATATCATGTTTATTTTTGATATGATGTAAAGTCAACAAACTTTAATACACAAAGTTCTCCTCTTTGAGAGCGTACGGAGGAAAGACATCAATTGTATACAATCTTTCTTTTATTATTTTATAAAAAAGTTGTTTTCGTAACTCAAATATGTGACTTTTTAGTCGTAAAGAAATAAATAATTACAGTATTGGTATTTGGATTATTTAAATAATTATTTTAATTATTTAAAATAATTTTGATTATATGTATATTTTTAAAAAATATTTGATTAATTTTTCATAGTAAATTATACAATAAATATAAGTACAAATTTTCATTATTATTTTAATATTTGATATTAAACACTGAGGTTATTTAATCTCATTCTTAATGGTTACATACCAAACTCCTATAATTAGGAATTCTATTGTTATTCTCACATTGACTTTTTATTCTTATTTTTATTTTTATTCCAACTTGTTTATTACTAATTACTAAACAAAACTTAAATTTGCCAACATATTTTAAAGAAATAAATATCATTTATATAAAATTTAGAAAGTAATTCTTTAAAGTTCCACTTATAGTATAAATAAATATTTATTTATAATATTTAACTCTTAATTTTTATAACATAGATAAATATTTATTATTATTATTATTGTATATTAACTTTAATTGGTTATTAAATATTATTACAAAGAGTGGATAATTATTAATAAATTTAAATTTTAAAAATTTAAATACTTATAAAATTTTCAAGATAAAATTATAGTTTTTTAACTAAAAGATAGTTTATAATTAGGGATGACATTTGACGTCGAGCTAACCGTAGGTTGATTAAGCCTCAGATCGGACTAGAATTTGAGCTTGAACTGTTCAGGTTCGATCTCACTTAAGCTAATAACTATTAAGAAAATGACATTATTTTATAAAAAATGGCGTTATTTTTTATTTTTTATTTTTAAAAAATCAAGATTAGACTTAACCAAGTGAGATTTTAGTCTAAAAAGGCCCTTGTCTTTTTAATTTTTAGTAATTATATTAGGTTTGGTCACTTGAGCCTAACTTAATTG
Organism: Erythroxylum baracoense; assembly: GCA_025629805.1. Taxonomy (NCBI): domain Eukaryota; kingdom Viridiplantae; phylum Streptophyta; class Magnoliopsida; order Malpighiales; family Erythroxylaceae; genus Erythroxylum; species Erythroxylum baracoense. The sequence goes on along the minus strand of JAOTAY010000009.1, from coordinate 25,272,189 downwards.
TCATCCCTACTTATGATCAAATTGAAACGCACGATGCTTCTTCAAGTCAAGGTTGACCAATCAATCTTCACCGTCGCCATCATCATACACAAGATGCTAAGAGTTGTCATCATATGTTCCCAACAACCTCCATTCATGTTCAGGCCTCACTCAGAGTGTCAACAAACCAACTTATGATGGCTTCTTCAGGACAAAACTTAAAAGCGACTCAAACTCAAACCAAAAGTTGTGTGTTTTTTGTATAGTAATATGACAACTATTGCTCATGTGCTATGGTCCCAACTGTACAAAGTTACATTCTAATTATCAGAAACGTGCACCATTTCCCTTGAAGAGGAAGCAAAGAAGGGATATAACAAATATGTAAAGTCAAGACACATATAAACAGCTCGTTATACAAAACGACAAAATTTGTAATTATAAATTGGGACCATTATGCATTTTTTTAATTTAGAAATGTTTTCGTGCGAGTCATTTAGAAACAGTCTTTTTATTAGTCAAGGTAAGGTTGTGTACTACGGGACTTCTTCATATCTTGCCTATCATTAAGATTCATATTAGATGTCGTTGTTATTATAATAGTATTAATTTTTAAAAAAAATTAATTTAATTATAAATTTTTAATTTTTGTATAAATTATAAAAAATTGTTTTTGTTAATGTAACATTTTCATTAAATATCACGTAAATGTCCATCTATTATTCATATAAATAAAAATAATGTTTTGAATTGAAAATTTGAAAGATTAGTTGCTAAATTGTAAATTTAAAATTTGAAACTAATTTTAAAAAAATTTTAAAAGATAAAATTTGTATAAATTAGGTTTTAAAAAATATTTTTATTGACATAAATGTCTATCTATTAGTAACATAACTAAAAAATAACGTTTTAATACGATTTATATAAATTTTGAAAGGTTACTTACTCAATTAAAAAATTTAAAACTAAATTAAAAAATATGAAAAAGTTAAATAATTTAAATATATTATTTTTATTTTTCAAGAACACATAATAACATACAATTTTAATTTATTAAATAAATTTATTCCATCAATTTACCAAATTTAGATTAGATAATAAGATTAGCACCGATAATAAATTATAATTTTATAATAGAATTAGAGGAGAACCCAAAGTCTTATCCAAACTTTCATAAACAAATTGACATGATTGCTGTCGTTAAAGTCACATAAATTGCTGTCGTTAAACTTGCATAAACGCTTAACAGATCAAGTTCATAATAGCAACCATTATAGTCAGACTGCTGTCAGTTTGGAATTGTGTAATTGTAACGAATGCCAATAAAAAGAGAGTTAGGTCTTCAGTACCAGTTATGATGTTCCAATCATGCTCTATTAAATCTCATCCACACATCTACTTGAACCCTACGTAAATATATTAACAAGATTTAATGAAAGATAGTTAGAACAGAGTAAGTGGCACTAAAACATTTGCTTGGCAAAAATATGATTAGCAATAGCTAGAGGTTAGACCGACCCCAATTTTTTAAAATTAAAAATAAAAAATTAAGTTATTTTTTTTAAAATGACATTATTTTTTTGTAAATGATATCGTTATTTTGCAATTTTTGCTAGACCTTAAATCGAGGTCAAACTTGAGCAGCTCAAGCCCGAGTCAGGTTCAAAATCTAATTTAAAAAAAAAAAAAGGCTCAAATAAGATATAATCAAATTGGGTCTGAGTCAAGATCAAGTCTAATTGCCAAGCATAGGTGCAAATGTCCATTGATTATTTTTTCTATGCAATAATTTATAAATTACAAGTGCTCTTCTTTTGAAGAAGAAGATGACAAACTAATGTATATGAATAATCTCAAATTAATTTTGTTTAGAATAATCTCAAATTAGAAGTATCTGTTTTAAACTGAGAATTCACAACTAAAGAATAGACCTAAGATATGTCTGTCTGGATCTCGTGGAGCAGTCCACAGCTTTGTTTGCACAACTTTTGATCCAATCTTTGATTGGGATTGAAGGATGCATTGCACTTTGATCGTAAAGAATGAGAAAAGTAGGTGTACTTTCATGATGATGATGATGAAGAACAAGCATGATGAGCTCACTCACTCCATGTCCTCCCAACTTACGTTTACTTGCCTATATATGTAGTATTCCTCTAGTCACCATTTTCACTGTGCAAGTTTGCCGTTACTTGATCGATATACCTAACTATTTGTCTCTATTAATCACAGTTACAATGATCTTAAGACTATCCTTAATGTTAGTGATGTTCGTGTTCACGAATTTAGCTGCTTCAAGAGACCAAAAGGCGTATGTAATTCATATGGATGAATCCAAGATTCCTGCTTCAGTTGGTAGCTTCCAGGAATGGTATGAAGCAGTGATTGAGTCTGTCTCACAAAAAGAAGAAGAAGAAGAAGAAGAAGAGCCGCCTCAGCTCCTGTATGTCTATGAAACAGTTGCTTCAGGTTTTGCGGCGAAACTGTCAGCTGAAGAAGTCGATGGCTTGAGCAAGATTGATGGCTTTCTCGCTGCAATTCCAGACGAAGTTCTAACTCTGGACACCACATACTCACATGAGTTTCTTGGACTACATAGAGATAAAGGTCTATGGAGTCCTCAAAACTTGGCTTTAGATGTGATAATCGGAGTTCTGGATACTGGAATCTGGCCGGAACATGTAAGTTTCAAGGATTCAGACATAACAACTGAAGTACCCTCCAGATGGAAAGGCACCTGCGAAAATGGTACAAGATTTTCTCACCGGAATTGCAACAAGAAGCTGATCGGTGCAAGAGTGTTCTTGAAAGGGTACGAAGCCAGTTTTGGAAGAATCAACGAGACTGTTGATTATAGATCTCCCAGAGACGCACAAGGCCATGGAACACACACAGCTTCAACTGCTGGAGGTAACCTCATAGAAAGAGCAAGTTTCTTCAGAATGGCTAATGGATCAGCTGCTGGTATGAGGTATACAGCTAGAATTGCAGCTTATAAAGTTTGCTGGTCTTCTGGTTGCACCAGCAGTGATTTACTTGCAGCTATAGACCGAGCTGTTTCTGATGGAGTCGATGTTTTGTCCCTGTCACTTGGAGGTGCTCCTAAACCATATCATCGTGACAATATTGCTATAGCCTCATTCGGAGCATTCAAGAAAGGGGTGTTCGTGTCTTGCTCTGCAGGAAATTCAGGTCCAACTAGCTCCACCGTAGGAAACCCCGCACCGTGGATCATGACGGTGGCTGCAGGCTATACTGATAGAAGCTTTCCGGCTACTGTCAAACTTGGCAACGGAAAAACTTTTCCAGGATCATCTCTGCACTACGGGAAGCCAACCAAGAACTTGCCACTTGTGTACGGGAAAACTGCAGGTGTTCAAAGAGCTCAGTATTGCGTCAGTGGTTCACTTAGCAAAAAGCTAGTCAAAGGCAAGATTGTTGTGTGTGACAGAGGGCTGAACAGCAGAACTCAGAAAGGAGAAGTGGTTAGGTTGGCTAAAGGAGCAGGACTGATACTGGTTAACGCAGATCGTCAAGGTGAAGAACTTTTTGCAGATCCTCATGTTTTGCCAGGCACCACCGTAGGAGCTTCGGCAGGTAAAGCTATCAAATTGTATCTAAACTCAACCAGAAAACCAGCTGGTTCAATCTCCTTCAAAGGGACAACTTATGGTGATCCTGCACCAAAGTTGGCAGCTTTTTCTTCCAGAGGACCCAGTTTAGTAGGACCTGACGTGATCAAACCTGATGTTACTGCACCAGGGGTCAACATATTAGCTGCTTGGCCATCTTCGATTAGCCCAACATTAGTAAAAACTGACAAAAGAACTGTATTGTTCAATGTAATCTCAGGAACTTCAATGTCCTGTCCTCATGTTAGTGGTCTAGCTGCACTACTAAAGTCTGCACACAGAGATTGGTCAGTAGCAGCAATAAAATCAGCACTCATGACTACAAGCTACACAACAAACAACAGGAATGTCCCATTCGTAGATGTTGGATCCAAGAACTCCGGATCAGCTACTCCTTTTGGTGCTGGTTCAGGCCATGTTGATCCGGAGACAGCTTCCGATCCAGGTCTGATATACGACATTACCACAGAGGACTATCTAAGCTATTTGTGTAGCCTGAACTATACATCATCCCAAGTTAGTCTGGTTTCCAGAAAAAAGTTCACTTGTCCCAAAGACGCAACAACCCTGCAACCTGGGAACCTGAACTATCCTTCTTTTGCGGTGATTTTCCAAGGAAATGCTAAGAAACCAACCTTGAAGTACAAGAGAACCGTGACCAACGTTGGGAAACCTTCAAGCACATACGAAGCACAAGTTCAGGAGCCGAATGGGGTGTCGGTCGTGATAGAGCCCAAGACATTGAGGTTCAGGAAACTCGGAGAGAAACTGAGTTACAGTGTGAGTTTTGTTGGGCTGAAGAAAACAGACCGAAGAGGCGTGTCCTCTTTTGGATCCATAGTTTGGGTTTCAGGGAAATATAAGGTAAGAAGTCCAATAGCTGTCACTTGGAATTAGGTTTTTCTGATTCATTGCGAATGTATTAACGTGTTGGGAGGATAGGGGAATTCTTGAAAATTTTTAACATGGTAATATTCTTGAAAATAAATTTAAATTTTGTTTCAAAATTTAATATCAAATGGAAAATTTGTTAACAAATTAATTTGATTCGAGTATCAAGTTCGTAATCCACTAATTAGCAGTAAGGTTGTGTACTACTAAACTTTCCTAAACTTTGTGTATTAGCGAGATTTATACTGATTGTTGTTATTGTTGTTGTTGTTGTTGTTGTTATTTTAGCGAGTCAATTCCAAACTCAAACTTTTTATGTTTAATTTTTTTTCAAGAATATTACATCATATGTATTAGCTTAGAAGACAAGAATGTATGATTAAAAGTTAAAGAATTAATTCAATTTGAATTTAAATATCTCAGTCTAATTTAAAAGTCAATTTAAATAAATAAATAAAAAGTTTAAATTTTTTAATTTGATATAAAAATGTTTATGATTTTCTAATATACTTAAATTTTAAGGGGTTTTAAGTTCAAAGTCAAACTTATTAAATCATTTTCAAGGGTATTATCAATAATTAACAACCGATTCGACTGATTCAACCATAGAAACCTTTAATCATCTAACTTTCTTGTTCGATTTACTTTAATAACTCTTATTATTAAAAAATAATGAATTTATTAATTAATTGGTTAATTTTTATTAATTATTAAGTTCTTATAAACTGAAATAAATCAATTAATGATTATTCAACAATATCTTTTTTAATTAAACTTCAAATTCTTTAATTTTATTTAATCTTTAGCTCATTTTATAACGGTCTAATATCGGTTGAACCTTTTAAATTTTAAACATCTTGTTTTATTAGTTTAACTTTTGGTCAAGTTTTTAAAACGTTGAATATTACATCAAATATATTAGATGGGATAACAAAAATGTCTAATTAAAAGTTAATAAATATATTTCATATATTTATATACATCAAAAATTAAAATAAAAAGTTTAAAATTTGATCTTACACATAAGTTTAAGGTTTTGAAATATATTTAAAATTTTAAACCAAAGTCAAACTTATTATAGTGTTTTTAGGTTTAAATTGGAATTGAATAATAACTATCCATCTCAGTCTTTAAAAACTATTTTTTTTTTAGTTAACCTAAACCCATCAATAATTGAAACTTAGATCAAGTGCTTATTATGCTAGAAAGAGACATATACCAAATATTTTCATTGAACTTAGACAAGTGGTTGTCATGTTAGAAAGAGAGACATGCCAACATTAAATATTGCAATATTATTTCTTAAAAATGTTAAACTAAATTAATAAAAAGAAAAAAATTTGATTATAAGTCATAGATTTTGACAATTTAAATTGACTTTATTCGTATAGAAGAAATTCAACCAGTTTTACCGGTTCATTTATAAAAATTTTGAGTCGTTCAACTTTTTAGTTTGGTTTTTAATTTTTCGATTTGAAATAATATTTTTTTGAAAATTTTAATATTATATACATACAAATTTTGAATTAAAAAATGTATTTTTTAGTTTTTACCCACCATTCAACTTATTCCAAATTTTGTATTTTTTGATTCAAGGATCGGACGAGTCAAATTAATTAGATTTATCCAAATAGATTCTCTCCCTAGGAGGTTGTCTAGAAAGTTGCTGGTGCGTCAATGCCCATAGAGACGAGTTGGGATCAAAGCTTACGTCACGATCATCTAATCAATGCACTACACCGGTTTGGATTTTCCGGGAACAAGGTCAGCTTCTACCTAGAAACGCCGGTCTTTTGATGATTTACGCGTTTCCAACACGAACTAAAGATCACCTTCCAAAAGTATAAACCCACTTTTCTTTCTATTTCTGTCCCTGTTCTTCTTTGTTAAAAGGGTTCAACAAGATTCAGTTCACATTCCCGTACTTGGGAAATCTCGCCAGGTACGAAATTTAGACTTGGACTTCGTTTCCTGATTAGAAGGGTACCTTAATTTTCCGGAAGTAAGTCTGGTAGTTCTTGTTTACTGTCGTTTTTTCCTGAAAGTTTGAAGCTTTTGGTACGAAGAACTGATCTTTATTGCTATATGCCCTGTGACATTGATGAATAGAAATCTTTCGTTTCATTGGCATAACAAAGAAAAAGGGTTTATTGTTTGATCGTTAGATGGATAATCACAATTCACCATCCTCGTACCCTCACAACAATCCATATCCGTACCCTTACTATCAACACCCACCTCCGACACAAAATCATGGATACCCACCGCCCAATTCAGGTTCCTATTATCCCTATTTCTATCCACAAAACTACTCTTATCCGTACAATCCTTATACGTATCCACAACCTGGATACACGGCGTTGCCGCCGTCGGCGTCTTCAAATACATCCCATTCAGGCCCTTTGGACTACCCTTCATCTCCACATTCAACAACCCATCCAGGCCCTTCAGGCTACTCCCACAACCATTCCTATTCAAATGTGTGTTCTCCATCTTCTAGTCCGCAAGCTTTACCTTCACCAACCCATCAACTTCATGGCAGTTTCCAATATGGTTCATCTCAATACCCTTATCAGCATCAATCAGGAGAATACCCATCTCATGATAGCTCAGAACAAGTGCCCTCAAGGTCCAATAGCTTCGGTAATCATCATAGACAAGATAGTCTTGATACTAAGCTCAATTCACCTGCCTCTTTGTATCCACCTTTAGATGATCTTTTAAGTAAGGTGAAATTGGATGATGGCCAAAAACCTTCTGCTCCTGCATCCCCACCAGCTCCTTCAGTCCCAACGCTGCCTGATTCTCCTGTAAGTTATCAAAGTGAAAGTCCAGTGTTTTATGGCTATCCTAATAATTCCTTGTCAAGCAACTGGGAAGGGGCATATTTGGGCCGCATTGATTCGTCTGGACACTATGCCTCTTTGGTTCATACCCATTCGGCTTCCTTTGATGGATCCCACAATAACCAAAATACGCAGATTGTGCCTGTGAAGAGTAGTAAAGTGTCTTTGAAGGTTTTGCTCTTACATGGGAACTTGGATATATGGGTCTGTGAAGCGAAGAACCTGCCAAACATGGACATGTTTCACAAGACTTTGGGTGAGATGTTTAACAAGTTACCTGGAAATATAGGCTCCAAAATTGAGGGCCAAATGAACCACAAGATCACCAGTGATCCCTATGTTACAATTTCACTTACTGGTTCTGTAATTTGTAGGACATATGTGATCAGCAACAGTGAAGATCCTGTTTGGATGCAACATTTTAATGTTCCTGTTGCTCATCATGCTGCCGAAGTGCAATTTGTTGTCAAAGATAATGATGTTGTGGGGTCACAGTTAATAGGCGTTGTGACAATTCCGGTTGAACAGATATATTCAGGGGCTAAAGTAGAAGGAGTCTACGCTATCGTAAATAGCAGTGGGAAACCATGTAAGCCTGGAGCTGTCTTGAGAATTTCAATTCAGTACATACCCATGGAGAAATTGAGCAATTTTCATCTAGGTGTAGGGGCTGGTCCCGATTATCATGGTGTGCTAAACACATATTTTCCTCTTAGGAAAGGTGGAAAAGTGACTCTATATCAAGATGCCCATGTTCCAGATGGGTGCCTTCCGAGTTTGAAACTTGGTAACGGGATGTCTTATGTGCATGGAAAGTGCTGGTACGACATCTTTGATTCCATACGTCAAGCTAGACGTCTGATTTACATTACTGGTTGGTCAGTATGGCACCAGGTTAGACTGGTCAGGGATGCTGGTCATCCATCAGATGCCACCCTTGGCGAGATTCTAAGATCCAAATCCCAAGAGGGAGTAAGAGTGCTGCTTCTTGTATGGGATGACCCTACTTCGAGGAGTATTTTGGGATATAAAACAGTAAGAAGTTTACATCTTTTCTATATTTTAATTACAGTGGTGGACTGGAAGTGAGTTACTTTCATATGTTGTATCTGCTTGAAAGTTGTTTGAAATTTAATTAGACTCAACAAAATGAACTTAAGGTTGGAGTTTTTATTTTTATGGTAACATAAAAATGGTGATCTTTATTGCTGGTTGATATTGTCTTATTTTTGTTTTAGTATAATTGATCTGCTTTTTCGTATGTTATGAGGGTGAATGCTTTTAATGTTCATCACCATAACTGTAATCTCTCCATGATTGGTTGTTTCCACATATATCTTCACATTCCTTTTTCTAATTACAAACTAGTTATTCTTAATATGAAGGATCACTTATCGGTCCCTTTCCAATTAACTAATGCAGGATGGTATTATGGCAACCCATGATGAAGAAACACGCCGATTTTTCAAGAACTCATCGGTGCAAGTGCTACTTTGTCCTCGCATTGCTGGAAAAAGACATAGCTGGGTCAAGCAAACAGTATGTCAAGTTGTTCAGAAAGAGATTTTGGATTGTGTTAAAAGAGTTTCTATGTACACTGATTTGATAAATAAGACTTCTTAAATAGTAAAGAAAGTAGTAGCATCAACCAATACTAATGAACTGTCATGATTACTCAATTTATTAAGTGCTAAGCAACACATGATTCACTTACAGCATGTTCTTTGTATTGAACACAGGTGGGTGGGATGGGCTCTGCTTAATTCTTTGGCTATAATTTAATAGTTTTGCTGTAACCATCTTAACGTCGTATCAAAATTGACCTTAGCCATTCCTAATATGTTTATATGTTGAAATTCTTTTTATGTAACTGAAAAATTGTTTTTTTAATATTTTTCTTCTTTTTTCTTTTCTGCCAAAACTTCGCCATGATGTCCTTTGATTCCTATAATATTGCTTAGTGTGATGTTCTTCAACATTCAAAATAGTTGTTTGATACAATCATATTGTTGATAGTTAGCTATTGTTCATTTCTGTATGAACTTTGTGTTTCCTCCGATGTTAAATAGAATAATATACAGCTTCTGTAAGCTTAACTGTCCTTACTGCTTACAGGCTAACAAGCTTTTGAAACCATTATATTGTTGCAAGCTATGTTTCAGTTAATATTTTCTGTATGAACTATATCATCTTCAATTTTTTACAACACGGGTAATGAAGAATATATCATCTTCTATTTTTTACTACATGGGTACTGAAGATAATTCTTTCTCTGCTACTTGCGGTTTTTATGATGTTGAAGAAGAAACTTGTTTGAAACTATTTAGGAAGTAACATTAACTTAATATTCATACTTAGAGCTTTTTGTTTTTCCTTCTGATTTAAGTATCAAATACAAGTTTCCTTGACATTTATTTTACCAGGAAGTTGGAACTATCTACACTCATCACCAGAAAACTGTTATTGTCGATGCTGATGCTGGGAACAATAGAAGAAAAATAATTGCTTTTGTTGGTGGACTTGATTTATGTGATGGCAGATACGACACTCCACACCACCCCATTTTTAGGACTCTGCAAACAGTGCATAAAGATGATTATCACAATCCTAATTACAATGTAAACTTTTAATTTTTTATACTTCTTTGTTTTCACAATTGTAAGTAGCTATGCACATTAAACAAATTAATTAAATTATATCATTAACTTTATCATGGGAAGCAAAATATTTTTCCTTACAAATGAGTTTTTGTGGATGTAATTCGCAGATTGTCTACATTAACTGAAGATACACACACATGCACACTAACACACACAACCTCTCTAAAAGAGTTTTAGGAAGTAGTGGAAATAATTTCTCCTCTATCAATTGTGTAATTGTCTAATTTTACCATGCAGGGTAATGCTGCTGGTTGCCCAAGAGAACCATGGCATGACTTGCACTGCAAAATTGATGGTCCAGCAGCATATGATGTTTTAACCAACTTTGAGGAGCGATGGCTCAAGGCATCGAAACCTCATGGGATTAAAAAGCTAAAGAAGTCGTATGATGATTCTTTGCTCAGATTAGGAAGAGTTCCCGATATTTTAGGTCTACTTGATGTTCCTGCTCTTAGTGAGGATGATCCTGAAGCTTGGCATGTTCAGGTAGTTTCTCTGCTCCTTGCCATGTATGATCAAGGGCTGAGTGTGATGGAGATAGTTTTTGTTTTAGTTTTACTTGATTTATGTTGGGATATATGAGGGGTGGGGGTGTGCTGAGGAGGTGGAGTTTAGCTGAATTTGCTTTTCTGTTCCGACTTACAAATGAAATGCATTAATTTAGTTCTGGGAGTTCAAACGTGCAGATTTTCCGTTCCATTGATTCAAACTCTGTTAAAGACTTCCCAAAGGATCCAAAGGAAGCCACAGCCAAGGTCAGTGAATAGTGTGCAACTTGATAGATTCCTGTTAGAGGGAGTTACGATTCAGTTACTGCATGCTGAAGTTGATCTTTTACTTGTGACAGCATCTTGTCTGTGGGAAGAATGTACTTATCGACATGAGCATACATACAGCATATGTGAAGGCCATTCGTGCTGCTCAGCATTTTATTTATATAGAAAACCAGTATTTCATTGGCTCCTCATACAATTGGGGTTCACATAAAGATGTAGGTGAGGATCTTCTTCTTTTGTTTCTTCAATAATCATATGAAGACGTTGCTTGAAGTTTGCGTGAATAGTGTTCCTGATTTTTTTCATTTAAAGTGGAAAAGACTATGGTTGAGATTTAATGTGGCAAAGGATTCTTCCACTTTCATTAGGAAAATGATCATATCCCTATTAGAAACTAGTCTCTAGAATGGATATTAGATTCGTCATGATTTTTATAAGCTCTAGTGCTTTTCATCCTTAGCCTCTGAACAATGGCTTTTAAATCCACTCTTCCTGATAGCTTCCAGATACACACAGACTTTACTTCTGCAACGATCATAGTTGTTCTTGTTGACTTGCCCTGTGCTTCTATTATTAACAGTAAAAAATTCAAAATGATGCTTAATTAAATGGTTTATGATTACATGATGAAAAGATGACTTCTAGTACTGTTTATGGCAAATACAGTAAAACCTCTATAAATTAATATTGTTGGGATCATGATATTTTATTATTTTATAGAGATATTAATTAACCAATAAATTAATATTTATTAATTTAAAGAGATTTTTGTAATTGATTGAAGTTAAATTTTGATTACATCAAAAAGCATTG
>JAOTAY010000009.1:25241533-25260492 GCA_025629805.1 Erythroxylum baracoense | reverse complement strand
TTTTCAACTGACCCAAGTCGGGATCGGAGAACAATATTATCTTAGAGAGTTTATTAATTTACCGAGTATCAATTTAAAGAGGTTCTACTGTACTTCAGATATTTAAGATATATGTTGTACTTAGTTTTCATAAAGGTTCTTGGTTAAATTAGACAGAATCTTGCTACAAATAGCTATTCTATAGATGTCCCCCACTACATTCAACTAGCCCTTAACTTGTTTCCTTCCATCAAATTTTAAGGTGCTACGAACTTAATTCCAATGGAAATTGCATTGAAGATTGCCGATAAAATCAGGGCAAAGGAGAGATTTGCTGCATACATTGTTATCCCAATGTGGCCAGAGGGGGCCCCAACTGGTGCAGCTACTCAAAGGATCCTATTTTGGCAGGTGAGCTTGAATGTAATTGAAATCTATGGTTAATCTGTACAGAAGGACAAATATCATTCTCTTTCAAAATTTCAACATATATGGGGTCTGGTTGATAACAGACATATTGAGGGAAGTTTCCTGCGGTTGACAGTTACTTGTGGTTAGTGTGAGTAACCCCAAAACTGAATTTTTTTTCCCTTTTTTTTGTACCAAGTTTATAGACTAGAGAAATGGGACATCAAATGATACATTTTCCCACTAAATTCTGTGATGTTTTCTGAAGGCTGATAAGATGAGTTTGTTGACCTAAAAACTTGTGATCTTCTGCAGCATAAAACGATGCAAATGATGTATCAGACAATTTACAGAGCTTTAGTAGAAACTGGACTTGAGCAAGCATTCTCACCACAAGATTTTCTGAACTTCTTCTGTCTCGGGAATCGTGAGGCCCCTGATCCATATTACACTTCAAATGTATCAAGTCCAACTGCTGCAAACACTCCTCAGGTATATTTGTTCCTCAAGAAAGTAATTCTTTTTAGCGATCAATTTTTCGTTAGTAGTTAAACATGAAAATGAGCAGAATTAAGGCATCATTTAGGACTTTGGTTTTCTTATGTTCATTGATACCTTCATGATATAAGCTTGTTTGTGTGTCAAGTTCCAAACCTGATGAGGCTTACCTAGTTGGTAGCTAAATCATTTCATTGTTTGTTCATATTACTGTCACAAGATTGGCTCATTTGAAAACTTAATCTCTGCTTTTTGGTGGTTCTAGGTGCTTAGTCAGAAGAACCGACGATTCATGATTTACGTCCATTCAAAAGGTATGATAGTTGATGACGAGTATGTAATCCTAGGTTCAGCAAACATAAATCAGCGTTCGATGGAAGGCACAAGAGACACCGAGATTGCGATGGGTGCCTATCAACCTCATTATACCTGGGCAAGAAACCAATCTCAACCACGGGGACAGGTAGTACTTAGTAGAGAAAGACTTCTTTTGAGCACTTAAATCTTTATGCATAAAAATGTAATCAACTTTACTGCTAATTTAGACCCTTACTGTTTCTGCACAAACCGTGTTCTATAGGTATACGGATATCGGATGTCGCTCTGGGCAGAGCACGTGGGGCATCTTGAGGAATGCTTTGAAAAACCAGAGTCTCTGGAGTGTGTTAACAAAATCAGAATGATGGGGGAGATGAACTGGAAACAGTTTGCAGCTGATGATATAACAGAGATGAGAGCACACCTACTCAAGTACCCTGTAGAAGTTGATAGAAAAGGGAAAGTGAGGCCTCTTCCAGGATCTGAAAGTTTTCCTGATATGGGAGGAAACATACTGGGTTCATTTATTGCCATTCAGGAGAATCTAACAATCTAGTGAAACAAACCTTTCATGTACTCTTTTGACTTATAAGATGAACAGTTATACCTGTATGTTTCCAATAAAAATTCATGTATACGTGTGCTTAACAGTTTTGGAATGAGATATAGTTGTTATGACCTTGCTTTAGCAATGTTCACAATCTGGTCAACTTCAACAACATGGGAATTGATACTCTTTGACTCAAGAGTTCCATTGTCTCTTTTTATGATGTTCCAAGGCTTCTTTGTCAGCTCATTTTAAACTTATTTTTTATTGAATTAAATTTGACAAGTTAATTTTCAATCAAAAATCATGTTATTGGGCAAGTGAAATACATTTATTGTAACTCAACATTATTATAATTCTGAAGATTGAAGTGTTAAGGAAAAATGACAGAAATTGTTGAGAGTGGGATTTGAACCCACGCCCTTTCGGACCAGAACCTTAATCTGGCGCCTTAGACCAACTCGGCCATCTCAACAATTTGTCAATTCGGTTTAAAATTAAATTCTCAAGCATAGTGGATATCAAGCTCTCAGGCTAGGTTCGGCTCATGTAAATTTTTTCTGGTATATAAAGACCTTCTCAAATTGTGTTTTATTTGCAAAACTTTTACTCGGTCGTTATTATTTATAAGGAACTCTAGCCTTCACTTCACCGTCCCTCAATTAGTTCGAAGTCAACGAGCAAAGTTAGTTCATGATTTCTAGCTAGCACAAACTAGTTCAGTCCAATGACATTATTTAAACTAAATGACTGAAGAACTAAACCTAAACCGACTAAACTAGTTAACCAAAATGACGTCATTTTATCCTAATCGCAAATTTGCACAAGTCCAAACCAGTTGACAAAAATAATCGGACTTCAGATGCCACCGGAACCAAAACAAGATCCGAGCTTGACTTGAGTCTAGGCTTGACTTGTTGCCTACCTTAAGCCTGGCCCGAAGTTAACAGACAAAACTGATTTTGACTAGACTTCAAATCAATCTCGACCCCAAATTTAAAAAAAAACAAAGAAAAGGCTTCAAGAACTCGGCATTTTTGCCACCCCTACTGTAGCACAATAGCACTATAGCAGTTTTCATTAACACTATGCCATAGAACTTCTAAACAAAAGAAATGTCAAAATGGATTCTTCTATATTAAGAAAGACTGTTCAAGATTAAAGAATACAACTGATCCAAGTTTTTGGTACATGAAAGATGCTTCTTCATATAGTTGACCGGACTTTCACTTTAATAGCCAAGCATTTCCTTTTTACTGGAAAAGAAAAACACAAGGTGAATAATTGTATTTGTAAAGCTCTAGCATAAGCACTTCCATGGCACCAATGATATAGTTGTTTTAACTCAATTCAAACAAGGATGAGTGTGAAAATTTTACGCCTTTTGTTTTCCTTTCCGACGTCTCTCAAGTTCTGCTTCTGCATCTTGCAACTGTTGCCTAAGCTCAGATACTCTTCGCTCCAACTCTTCCACTGTACCTCCACTGATTGAAGGTTGGTACGGTGTTACAAAATGTTTTGAGAAACCTTTGAGAGCTTCAACCCCAGTAACCTATAGAACAAGAATCTCACTGATTAAAACTGCCCGGGGCAGACTAGCAAAAGTTATATCCGAAGAACAACACTATCTCCTATCTCAACTGTCGAAAAGTTGCAGAAGGAAATGGCAAGAAAGCAGCGTAGTGAAGCAAGAACTGAAGTGAGATATAAGTAAACCTGATCATTCCAGGGAAGCAACTAAAACAAGTAATGACTAAACAGAATGTCAGTAGCAGATGGAGAAAATCCATACATGTTCATTTCATAGTAACCTTAAAACTTTGAAACAGAACAGACTTCCAAGACTTTGATGAACAGAATGGTATTTTGCATACATAGTATAAAACAAGCAGTGTCTCGTGAAAATACCAGTTCCAGAAGATAGTTTACCTCTTCCGGTAGTAATGGCAACTTAGTAATATGAAAATCATCATACAACATGTAGAACTGGTCAAGGTACTTTTGCTGCATTTTCATCCTTGCTTTCAGCAATTTGGATTCAACAACTACAGCAAGAAAAGGACCAGCTCAAGATCTAGTTTTGATTCAGAAAAGTAGATGAAAAGAAAAAGAAGGGAGTAAAACCTTCTTCGTCAAAAAGTACTTGGTTGATGATTATATTGTGTGTGTCTATCTCAAACTTCGTAAGTTCCTGGACCAGTCTCTCTGTTTCATAAAGGGATAGAAACTCCGGAATACAAACGCAGACAAAGGTTGTCATGTCCTACCCAAAAAGAGAATACAATACCATTAGGAAAAAAAATGAAGGATGAAAAAACAAATAGCTACATCCTGCAAGAAGGAAATTCAACATTAAAGTAAAACAGAAAATATAGGTTCTGAGAAAACAGACCAGCTTTTGAGAAGTACAAACTTAGCAGCATATCAGTCCCGTTTTAGATAAAATAAAATGAAACCCAAAATGAAGTCTTAACAAGAAAAAAATGGACAGGCTTACCAAACATCTCCATCCCACCACCACATTTTTCCATCAAAACAACACAACACCCTAGTCACCAAATGAGAGAGACAAAAGGATGTAAGATCCAGTTGTTTTCAAGTTTTATTTGAAGCATCTCCAGCAATTATTTCATTGACCATTCCTCCGGAATTCATTATTTCATTCCAAGATTTGCTTTATTGCTTTCCAAATAACTTTTTGAATCAGTAAATATAAACTTGAGAGACTCTCAGCCTTTTACATAACACTTGACATATCATACTGCCAACTATACAAAGGCAAAGAACTGCTACAGAAACAAGGGTAAAGCAATTACTATAATAATTGAGATAAGACGTTAAGGATTTTTACAGGGTCTTTAAATTGTCTATTGACTTGCTCAATAACATCTTTCATGCCTTCAGCCCTTCCCAAAATTGCATCCTCACCAAAATCATCATCTAAACCAAAAAGTCCGGTGACCTGCATGAATAGTTCATATAGTTATTGATAACCATCGGTAACAACCATCAATGGATAAAATCAGATAAATGCGCAGAATGCTACCAAACCAACTATTATTTCAAATGAAAAATCGTTTAAAGATTCTAATTGCATAGACATCACGAACCCAGGCCCCTACAGTGAGGGTCTCAGCTCTTTGACCAATACTGCTGTTAAAGGCTACAATAACAGGACAATAGGTGGCTAACCATGGCTGCATGTGTAAAACCCACCATAAGAGGGTCAAGTTAATTTTCCACACAGACTTTATATATAATTCAATCTAATAGATAGACTTAAACACGTGAGCCAAGAATGGATTAAAACAACCATACACATGTCCAAAGATTGGTAAGAAGTGAATTTAATCATACATGAAAATGTATTCAGATGCTTGCAGAATATGAGATGAAAATATGTGATAAAAGTCACTGAGGAAACAATATTAAAGATCTTGAGGTATGAATGTAATATACAAGAGAAACAAGTGCATACATGATTCAACAAGCCACCAAATTTACTTTTCAAAGACATCATCTTTTGAAGTCCTTTCTCCAAAGTTGATGGAAATTGTAATAGCCGAAGTGTATGTCCAGTAGGAGCTGTATCAAATACAATAACAGAATAATCCATTGTTTGCACCAATCTGCAGGGAAAAATAATGGAGAAACAGATAATTAAAATAATTTATGTGAATAGTACCAAGTCAAACACAGTAAGAATCTCCTAACTCTTTAAATCCTTGACTACTCCTAAAAGAAAACAACCAGCAGTCATCGAATTTAGTTATCAAACAGAAAAGCACACCATATTCACCCCAAATAAATCAACAAAACCAAAGCTCTTGGATAATCCTTTTCTATACTAAATGCAAATAGGTTGCAATATGATCAGGTTGAGGAAAACAGTATCCTTACTTCAACATTTCTGCGAAACTCATTGCCTCATCAATGCCAGGAATTGAATTTGCTAATTCAGAGAACAAACCATCCATTCCGTCAGCGCCTGGAATTTCTTCATTTTCAACATTAGGATCAACTTCCTGCAAACGTTATACCCAACTAGTGAGTCCACAAGATGGCTAAAATCAAAAATTAACCTAATCAGTATCCTTACAACTATCTACAAAAAGCATGAGCATAAGAACAGAAAGCACCAAATTCATCAAATCTTGGACAAGTCTTTCGTGAAAACAACGCACATTTATGAGTATGCCCCCAATGTATCCCATCAAAAAACACAAAAATCCACATAATACTACAACCCCAAAATCCAAGGACTGCAACTTTATACGAAACGACTGACAAAAACAAAACAAAAAAAACGTACCATAGCGTAGAGATTGGAGAAGCCATTGACCAAAGTAGGGGTTTTAGTGAACCGCTGTTGAAACGCGTCGCTGAGATTGTGAGCTGGGTCAGTAGAAATAATCAAACAAGAGGATCTGACACTTGCCAACAGAATCGCTATTATCGAACTACAAGTCGTTTTGCCAACGCCGCCTTTGCCTCCGACAAACACCCACTTGAGACTCTCCTGGTCCAGTATGTTCCGAACTGTCCCCTCCGGTATGTCAAGATCATCTGACGCCATTTTTTGTCTCTAGAGAGCAAAAGTCCTCAGCCTCCTGAAGGGTTCGTTTCGAATTGGAATTTCGGTTCAATTGAATTGTATTTGCGTAAGGATCTTGCCGAGTACTATACTTTGGTTCACGAACAGGACAACAGTACATAATCGAACTTCTTAAGAATTCGTAGCCGTTCTTGTTTGGAAAACTAGATGCGCGTGTTTGCGTTAGGACAGCGCATGATAAGTGGATTTTCGCTAACTTGCACTAAAGAATTTGTGAATGCGTGCTTCGTGCGCCTTCTATATTTTTTTCATTTTTCCAAAAATTTCAATTCTTTTACAACCTTTAAAGTAATATAAAATAGTTATTATATCAACAACAATATTCTCGCTCAAACGCTAGGATATGATCAGGCACGTTAATAGGCCGGGTCGGGTTAGGTTAAGGCTACGGTGGCTCGTGGCTCGATAGGTCAAGAAGGGCAGGCTTGTGGCTTAAGCTATGACTCGCCAGGTCACGAGTTGGCTAAGCTAACCCGACCTGATATTTAATTTTAAAAAAAAAATTAAAATGACGTCGTTTCAGAAAAAATAGGTAGGTCACGGGTGGGACGGGCTGAGCCATTATCATCATGTCTAAGTTTGAAGGCAATAATATACAATCTTATTCTTAACTAGTAGAAATATTATTTTTTAAATAGACCACATGAAAATAATTAATAATACACAAATAAATAAATACTAAATAAATATGAAAAAATAATAAACTAAATAATATGATAAAAATTAATAAAATTATTATTATTAAAACTTAATTAAATATGATTTAAGTTATTAATTTCGAATCGATTGGATACACATATTAAAAAATTATTATAATTAATTTGGATAAAGAATTATAATTGTCGAACCAAACTCAAGCCCATCAAACTAGATTTGATCCATTGCCTTTAGATTGGGCCTGAGCTAATTTGCATTAGAGGCTTAAGGGACTGATCAAAAGGTTATCATTACATAGGCCTTGTTTGGTTGCTAACTTGGTATAAATTTTTGCTTAGAAAAGTAATCTTTTTTTTTAATTTATATTATCATATTTGATTCATTTATTTGAATAGTTAGGAAAGTAACAATTTTCTCAATCTAGAAAAAGTAGTAGCACTTTACTTTAATTCTAAATCTCATCACCTCACTTGGTATTTAGATTATTTTACTCAGAAATTTAATCTAAAAAATATGCTAGCCAATTCAACCATTCATTCTTTCTCAACTCTACGAGAACTCTTTTATAATAATAAGAAATTTATTAATAATAATAATAATAATAATAATAATAATAATACAATTAATAATAATAATAATAGTAATAATAATAACAATAATAATAATAAATTAATAAGAATAATAAAATCAATAATAATATTACTATTATTATTAAATATAAATATAATTGATAAAATTAATAAGAATAATAAGAATAATAAAACTAATAATAATAATTAATAAGAATAATAAATTTAGTAGTAGTAGTAATAATAATAATAATAACAATAATAATAATAATAAATTTAATAATATTATTAATAATAAAATAAATGTAATTGATAAAAATAATAATTTTAGTAATAATAAATTAATAATAAGTTGAAAATTAATAATAATAATTAATATTATTAAGAATAATAAATTTAATACGAATAATAAATTTAATAATAATGCGCTATTTGTATTTCTATTTTCAATGTTAGAAAAAATTTTGATATTTGATTTGAATTTTAAGATTTATCTTTGTACTCAGTTGAAGTTTTTTTAGTATTTTTCAATACTATATTTATGATATAGCAGTATTATATTATTAGAATATTAGGAATGAAAAAAATTAACATTTAATAATATAACTTGTATTACAAATTAACATGATTTAACGATTTCAATTTTTATTCGATTTATAGGAATAAAATTAAAAACACAAATCAAAATTAAATTACATTTTATGAAATACTGTTACATACTACGTACTATAATAAGAATCAGTCCAACTTTCCTATTAGAATTCTTACAAATATTCAAACATGTGAATATCTTTACTTTCCATAGATTTATTTTCCGAAAAATCAGATTCCAAATTCACTTTACTTCTCAGCTGCCAAACAGGCCATACTGTAATCTGATTTGATCATTAGGAGGAAGTGGCTTTATAGCATTACACTGCACATGAGTGGAAGGGAACTACTAGTAGAGAGTGTTATAGGTGAAGAAGGTTGCAATAATGGTGGAGATACATATGAATAGGGAAGGAATTAGTGTGACATTCAACAATTTGTTTTCTCCTAGGTACCCACATATTGTTATCGTACCGTCTGCGATTACCCGAGCCAAGGTTCCGGCTTCTGTCGAAAGTAAACCTCCATTGAAGGTACCACGAGAAAGCCTCGACGACATGACCCGAGATAAGAGCGACAGATTCACACCTGCAGTCGTTCAAGCAGTTAGATTTCCAGAAACATGTGAAGAAACTGCAGAAAATGTTTTACTTGAATGCAGCCAACAATCAAAAAGCAGTTGATCAACCGAGGTTCGGGTGTCGTGTTTTGTTCTATATTTCGAAAGTAGAAGTAAATTACCTTCAAGGACTTCAGCAGACACAAATGTGATGAGTGCTGAACCTACATATTGAGGAATAGAATAAGTTCTCACTATATGGAAACTGAGGAGTATCCCAAGGCACAGAATGAGTTGAGATGCCAGCAACACCTGCCTGCAAGTAACACATGATTGTGAAGCAAATGAAGAAGAAAATGAATGTGTGGTACTTGACACTTGTGAGTGCTTTACCTCTCTTCAAAAATGTTAGTGATGTAGTTCCCGACGACAACATTTACAGGGAGCATCGTTAATCCGAGGCATGCAAGAAAAATTGCAACACTGTTGGTTGACCACATAAAGTAATACCCAGTGATGACACTTGATTCGGCGAGCAAAATCTCCATTGCGTATTTGAGCATGAAATACACCAGTAGTTGAACCTGGTAAGATCAGAAGTAGTAAATCTCAGATGACGAGCAGAACGAACAATGAAAGAGCTTAAAGGAATAGAAAGTTGCGACTCGGTAAACACAATTGGAACAGGATTGTTGACCAACATAATGATTTAATTCCTCCTAACTCCAGGCAATTAGTTCTGTGATCTTTATCAAGCAACTGCTTAAATCAAATCCATGTAGTTCTATGCCTTCATAAGACAGACTGAAATGTAAAAGAAAAGATACAAGTAACTATAACACCAATGATGATGTTCAAACCTTCACAGATGGTGTAAGTAATCGATATGCCGACACAATGGAAGTGACAGGTTTATGACTTTCTTCTGAATCATGGTCACAATCATCAAGTTCTTGGTCTGCATCTTCATCTTTGTTCTCAACTTCTGATTTCAAAAGTAATGGTTGCACAAAACCATGCTCGAGGCTGACATCTATGAACAGCCCTACATTGTAGGAAGGAAATCTTTAGTCAGAGATTCTAGCCAGAAAATGCAAAAGGAAAGGTAATCTATACAACAATGTGGCTCGAGAAGGCCAGGTCTTCAGCTAGCTAATTGTTTGGGACAAGTTAGGTACTTTCTCACGAAAGCAACTTTTTTCTTGAGACAAACTGAATCAGTAGTCGTTACGTGTAATTGATCAAGTTATAATCTTAGTGCAGGCCCTTAAAACATACCGGTCTATTGTGACAGTTACCGAGTAATCAGAATGTGAGCCATTATGGTATAATTGGATGGGTAGCAGAGACATAATTCATACTTTCATCAGAATAGTTCAATCTTGACGATGAAGCAACACTAGTTTCCTGAGTAACAATCTCCTTAGTCTGTTGAAGAGGCTCTCTAAAAGAAATCCACAGCCATAGCAGATAGAAAGCCCATGCCAAAGCCATTATCCAGCCAGGTAAAGTTTCTTCATTAAAGGTAAGATTGTATATCTTAAACCTAGTCTGAAATAAGCAAGCAAGAGCTGGACCACACGCCATTCCAAGTGCACTCGCAGTGACAAATCCTGCAGAAGCTTGCATTCGTAATTTCAGCGGTACACAATCGCTAATATAACGCCTATTAACAGCTCTCGCAGAACCTAACCTGAAATTATTCGTTGGATCAACATGTTGATTAGTATAACGAAGTGGAGAGTCAAAAATCCATACGGTAGAGTCAAATTCCAACTTTTAGACCAAAAAGTTCAAGCAAGCATCTAGTAGTTAACAGAGATATTCTTCTACTCACACAATGAGAGTATCAGAAGCACGACTCACCCACAGAAGAGTCGACCAATCAAAAGTGCTGCGACTGATCTGAGATCATAAGCCAGAGCATATAACATATTCCCGAGGAGAAGAAAAATGCTGCTAAACACAAGTGGTCTGAGGTATGATCTATTTGACCATGCACTAAAATACACTGAAGAGAACACCTGTGCAACAGCCATCGACCCAATGATGATGCCACAGACTGTTGCTTCAGCTCCGAGGCTCAGGGAATACTTATCAGCTGTTGGGACAATAATGTAAGTGTTGACCATATACAGAAACGTATTTACCAAGTTCAGTAGGAGTGACATAAAATGATACGACTGCTCAATAAATTGGTCTTCAGAAGGAGTTGGTGACTCATCTTGAATGATAAATGCACGGCTTCCCAAAAACTCGAGAAAATTAGTTGAGTTTGATAGCCTGTTTACAGCTGCTTTTATAGAATCAATAACAGGGTCCTGCAGCATGGAAATTGGCAATTCAGGATATGCAATCAATAACAGGGTCATGCAGCATGGAAATTGGCAACTCGCCACCCAACTTCAATAGAATGTAAGGAGTAGTCATAAATACTTAAGAACTAAATATACAGTGCCGGAAACGGGGAAAAAAAGGGGGGAATAGTATTGCACATAATTTACAATGGATATGAGGAAAAACCGGGTGAGACTTCGCAGGTTGATCGTATATGGAGATGTAGTTTCCCTCATGATCTTGAAGATCTGCAAGATTACGGGATATTGCTCCAACAACAGCCCCAAAACCCTGCATGTACAGCTAGTACATGTTAGGTACCACAATAACAAAGAAATGCATCAGAAATTTTTTGTTATCTAGTAACATATGAAACTTAAAACTATAACACAAACAATGGAAGACATTCATTTGTTTAGAAAACATTACCACGTGCTTGAACACCTGTTGGAGCTGGGAATATGGATGATTTGAACGGGTCTTGACATAGTAGTCGGTGAATCTATAACCAAATCGCTTATCGAACTTTTTCAGAATCTTACGCAAGCCTATAGCATTCATCTCAACAAAAAACAGAAGCCTTAAGAGTTCCTGTCCAACAGCTCTGTATGATTCTCGCAGTTCAGATATCTTAGAACTATCTAAATTTTGTAGAACAAAGTCCTGTTGTTTTCCAATATTTATTAATCTGGTTGCAAGAACTCCTTGTTGTTCCAGCAGAAACAAGACAATCTTTTCAATCTGAAATTATAAAAGAAAAGGAAGAGATGAGAATGAAGTTTCATGTAAGAACAATACACAAGGAACTTATGAAGACTCCATTTCAACGTTCACAAACAAACACGGTTAATGAATAGCTAATAAAACTTGCCAAAAGACACATGCCCAGATGGAGTTAGACGGTCAAGTTGGCTTGGAAGTTGAAATCAAGATATATGCAATCTATATCCATTCACTAGAATTATATGTTGCAATTACCTATATCCAATCCGTATCCATGCGGTGAACTATATGTTGTAATTACCTGAGTGTCCAGGATTCTTGCAAAATCCCTCAAAACATACAGTTGCGTTTCTGCTCCGATTTGGATTTCTTGTGTGTACCGGTTCACTTTCTTCTTCAACAGCTTGTAATTGATATAGTAACTGAAGGTTGAATTCCAGGCCAAAAAAACGGTGATCGTCACTCTTATCTTGTACTTTTCAATACAATAAAACTAAAAATTGGCAAAGAACCTTATGCTTAATCAAATTCATCCAAAAACATACCCTTGCCATTCTTGGATTTGGTTTTCCTTTAACTTCTTCCCAAAAGCAACCATCTTTCAAGACAAAACACAAACACCCTGCAAAACAGAAATAGCAAACACGTTTTTGGTTTCCGAAAGAGAAACTGATCATAATGCAGTACTATGATGTTCCTTAACACTTGATATAAAAAATCTCCACCTTTATTGCACGCAATGCAAGGACAAGCAGATCCTGTAAATAAACACCGCCATTGGAGATTCAAATGCAAGTTTGATGGAACTGAGTGTATTACCAAATCTTGGAAATTCCAGGAATCTTATTCTTAATCAAGAAACAGAGTGAAACCGTAGGATTCGTTTACGAGGATAGGAGAGGGAAAGAAGAGAGAGTGGCGCCAAGTATTTGGAATCTAGTTAGTTGGTTATCAGAAAACGGACATGGTACGAGGAAAGTAAGTTCAGTGGGGTCCGCCAGATCTTGTTCTTTCTGTTTGCTTCGTCGTGCTTTTGCATTTTCTTGATTGTTCTTCATTTTGTTCCGACGCCGTTTTGTTGCTCAAACGACATTCCAAACGATGGAGATCTCCCTTCCAATTTTACCCTATCCAATAACTAAAACTATGTTGTTTCTCTAAACTCTTGTTTAAAAAAAATATAAATAAGGCATGAATTTTTATTTTAATATTTAACATTTTATGATTATTAAGTGCTCATGAATTAATTTTAAATATATAAAAATTTAATGGGACACTTTTAAAAACTTTAATGATATATTTAAATTCTTATAATTATCGTAAAAATCATTTTTTACAATTTATTATTAAGTTTAATAAATAAGAATTGTTTGTGAATAAATAATTAAATTAAGAATTTGTTTATAAAGATTAAGATTTATTTAATTTTTTACAAAAATTTTGGAGTGAATATGTACTTTTAACTTAATACCAGTATTAAAAAATTTCCATTTCGTTAATTATTAAATTAAAAATGCTTTTGAAATTACAATATTTCAAAATTAAAATATTTTTATAAAAATATCAAAAAAAACATTATTTCAATACAATTTACCCTTTCATTAACATATGTTTGTGTTATTTATACTGCCATTGAATTGGGTATAAGATTAAAAATGACAATAGATTAGGCCAGACTCGAATCTTGGCTAGACAACTTTTGTTCGAGTTTGATTAGGCCTGAAACAGATCAATTCGGGTTTGAGTTCAAGCCTGACTTATTATTTTTATTTTTGAATTAAAATAGAATTTTGTTATAGGAGTTGAGCCTGAGTTTGAGCTGAACTTGGATAGAGTGAACTCAAGCCTGACCCTAGGCTTAGTCAACCCAAATTTGACCTAAATGTCATTTCTATATAAGACTAGTAATGGGCCTAGCGAGTGGCCCAAAGTTCGATCAGGCTTTCATCGAACCTGAGATAAGCTCATTTAAATATATTTTTAACTTGAGTGTAGAGATGTTAACGGGAATGGATCAACCCATGGCCTGTCAGACTATGGGCAAATTAGCCTGTGACTTGACCTATGACCGACGGACTACAAACAAACCGAGCCAACCCAACTCGTCATTTGTTTTAAGAACAATTTCTAAAAAGACGTTGTTTTTTGCTGACTCACAACGGACCGGGACTTTTTTGACATCTCTGCTTGAGGGCAACCTAAAACTTGAAATTATAAAAAAAGAAAGTCTAAGCTCAACTCAACATCCGATTAACTCGAATTAGTTCATTAATTTTGAGCTAGGGCAAGTCGAGCTGAGCAATAGGTATCTATGATATTAAAAGAATCTCTCTTTCTTAAGTGTTGCCTGTAAAAGGATAATTACATGCAATCTTGAACTTAACTTCTGCTAAATCGAAATTAGTTTCGGATTAAGTCTTTAAATGAAGGCCCCTAAAGCAGTGACATGGGTTCTCTTCTTTAGAACTTTACCTCTGAGTTCAACCAGAAAACAACTCAAAGAAGTACGATATTCAAAAGAAAGCTGAAAAGAAGAAGAAGACGAAGAACGAAAGAATTTATAAGAATTCAATCACTAAACTCTGAAAGCTGCCTCCAAGTGCAACAGTAATGCATGACATACCAGGATTTAATTTTACAGTTTCTGAACCGAGGTGATGAAGAACTGGAAATGGAGAAGCTCTTCAATGGACTCCCAATTCTGGCTTCTGGTTTTGGAGAGCTATAGCTTGTAGGAACATGCGATTGGTTCAGCGTCAGGGAAAATAAATAACCATAAGGTTACCGTGAGTCGTGACCACAAGTTACACGTGTCGGATTACACCTTTTTATTGCCTCTTTAGAACCATGAAAGGACTCTCTTAAGTTAGGTTTAAAGTACACAATATCAAACTCAGCTCTTAAACTTAACTTAAATCAACTAATCTCGACTTAAATTAATAATTTAATATAATTATAATAAATTAATAGTTTTATCCATAAATGATTAGTTCAATTCGAGTTTAAAAAAAATATTAGATCATCGTATAAGAAATATTTAGGGACGTCAATAAGCAGGCCAAAGTCAGGGCCTCTCTTGACTCGAGCAACCCGAATACTCATAGTTTAGCTCATGGCCCAATGGGCCAGAGCTGCCCGGCCAAACTCATCCTTATTTTTTATAAAAAAAGTTTATAAAACGATATTGTTTTGTTGTTTCAATCAGACCACAGATTGACCCGTGACTCAATCGAGCTGAGCTATTTTAGCTGTGACCAAGAAAATTCGGGCTAAAATTGACAAGCCTGTAATTATTTGATTGGTCTATACGTAATGTTCTTATAGTTATTTATTAGTTTTTTTGAAGGGTATAGCTATTTATTATTTATTTACTAAAAGTTGAGAGAATAAATGTTTTGAGAAGTTTTAAAAATTGAAGAGTTTATTTATTTATTTATTAAAATATAGAAAAGATCTCGAGCTGCTAGCCTATCTATTATAATTAGAGACCCCACAATATGTGAGTAACACCTTTTTTGTGCTACCGCATGCTTCTTAGGAAGAAACAAATGATTACGAGTTGAAGAAGGCGAGCGGGTGACAGTCTAAGCCGAAAGAGTACGTGGGATTTCATCAGAACCGTAAACGTGCAACCTTATTTTTTAAATTGGATTTGAGTTCAAATTGTTATTATTCTCAATTATTTCTTATTTGTAGAAACTATAATATGTAACGGAACTTTAGTTATGTATCTTAGATCGAATGTGAAAAGATAATAAATAAAGAAATACAAAAATACCTAATTCGATTCTATAACTTCAAACAAACTTTCTGAAGTTAAAATAAAAACAAATCTACCACCATCTTTACAGGGAATTGCTCACGGGAACGCGGTCAACGTCTTTATATATTTTTTCCAATACGTAAGCTTTCTTAACGAGTTAGAAAATCTTTATGCTTACGAATTATACGAGCAACTACAGGAAACCTTAACTTTTATATATAACATCTATATCAAACTTTTCCATCACAGATCCGATATAGGTCTAGTCTACAATGATCAGGATCTATTTTTTACCTGAATTTCAACTCATTGATTTAGATTATTTATTAAGTCATTTTATTATCTTTATTCGAATCAAATTATATAGTTTAATCGATAAGTTATTGAAAAACTTAAAAATGCATTTAAATATTGTTCGACTTTATGAGAAATGTCAAAAATATCAAACAAAAACAACCGAAACTATATTAACATTAGAGTAACAATCCCGTTTAGATGTGAAATTTTAAGAGATATAAAAATATATAATCTCGCCCTTAATTAATATAGAGATTATTTTAAATAATTACGAGTATAAAGGAAATATCTTACTATCCAAAAACTTAAAAGCATGCATCATAAACATGGGAAACACTGTGAAACAAGAGTATGACGAGAGAAAAACCCACAAATCGGTAAGATCACAGGACAACTTATTTCTTAATCAAAAAAAAGGAAACTGTCTTACTCTTGAGATAAGACCAAAAAATCTTTGGAGACCACTTAATTCCTATTTAACGACTCTTCTGTTTTTACCTAAACATCAAGTTGTCGTCTTTGATATTATTTCGATTTTGATTGATTATACGAAGATTTAATATCGATTGAACCTTTTAAACGTTACTTGAAGCATTAATTACCAATAAATTAAGTTGATCAAACTGATAAGATGTTCAAATTTTAATCAAATCGGAAACATTTGATACCATAAAATTTTAAAATTAATATTATTTTAAATAAATAATAAAACTAATTTTGTCATTTCCAAACATCAATGTCCATTTCAGGGTTTATTCTACTACCTCATGATATATATGGTCCACAAACATTGCTGAATATTCCACTTATCCATGAGTATATGCATTTACAACAGTACTTAATATTCCCTTTCCCTTTCACAATTTCTCCTCCGCAAGAATTATGTATTCATCATATTTGGGATGTTTTACTCCGTACAACAATAATTTTGATACACAAGATCTAATAGTACGCTACGTTACTTTTAATTAATAAAGATGTTGATTCCAAATTGTAATTATAAATAATTATACAGAATACAAATATAATTGTAAATTATATGAATATAATCATGAAATATAGCTTCTTAGGGGTGGTCGAGTTGGTGGAGTGAAGGGGCATAAAGTCAAAAGGTCCTGTGTTCAAATCTTCTTACTTACATTCTCTCAATCAAGCCTGTTGTACAGGATTTACTTAGTGCGGAGTACTTGATTTGAGTGATTTGTAAGCTATTGCGTTAATCCGAAAGTTTACCCAGTATGCATCAAAAAGATAACACCTGCGAGTTCCGTTCTTAAAAAAAAAATTTCATGAAACATAAACCAACTCTATATTGAGAATGGTTAATTATGTGTATAAAGATATAGATTTCTGTTGTAGTTTAACAAAAAAGCTCCTTATAATTTTGACTTTTAAAAAATTATTTTTTTAGATTTCAATAAAAAAGTAACAATAAAAATACTCAATACGAACATCAGCTGGGAACTAATCAAATGTCAGTAATACAATAATCAAACTCAACCCTTAAATTTATTTCAAACTAATTAAATTTAACTTAAATTAATAATTTAAGATAATTATAATAAATTATTGATTTGAGTTAAATCGTCGTATAAATAGTATTTAATTAATCTACGTTTAATATCTATATTACGTATTTTTTGTCATTATTTTTTAACCAAATTTGAAGTAAAAGGATATTAAAAGTGTTTTTTAAAATAATTTTAAAGATAAAAAATTTAAAATTACTTAAAGTACATGATTTTATCTTTTATCCTAATCTTTTAGGTACTGCCGTGGATTGGCTTTAGGATTATGTTAAAAAAAGGGAAAGCATAACCCAAATCATATCAATTCAAGTGAAAAGCAAGTCCCGAGTGGCAATTATAGTTCAGAATTAAACAACAATATAATGAAAAATGAAAACGACTGTCGTTGACGTGCTTATGGAAGATTCGTTGACGCGTCATGTTATGGACTTAATTGTATTTGGACTATAGTGCGATTTGGTCGAGCCTGTGGATCGTACCTTTATGGATTCATCACAACCGCAAAAGACGATTGGATCTGTGGATGACGATGCTTAGTGGAGAATATATAGGGTAAATTATTAAATAATTTATTTAAACTACACAGTTTAATTAATTATTATATCTTATTGTAAATAAATTCTTATATGATAATGTACTTACAGAAATTTTTAAATAGATAAAATTTGTTGTTCGACTTCTAAGGTGTATAGCTTAGTTTGGTTCTTATGTAGCGTAATTAAAATTTTGACAGGTCTAACAAAATTATTCTTGTACGAGTCACGCCTTCGTGATCAATACGGGTCTATTTTGTTATGTATTTCTTTTAATTAAGGTTTATTGCTAATCTTAGATATGTTCTACATGTATATTATTTTATGTTATATTTATTACTTTTGCTCGTTATTTTTTTAAGATTACGATTATTGTTTCGCTTTAGTATTTATTTATATTATGCTTTATTTTTGTATTTAGTTGTTTATCTTACATTTATGTTTATTTGATTGATTTATTTATTTTACTTTATTTCTTATATATGTATGCACATTCATTTATAACTTTGTAAGATTTTCGTGTCACATTACATGTAGATCTATCCGAAATCGCCTCTCTACTAATTAGGAGTAACTGGGTAAGGCTGCGTACTATTGAACCTCTCCAAACCTCACGCTTTAGCAAGCTTCAACCAGGTGTTAATGACGACGACGACGATATTATTAATGTATTTCTAATTTTTAAATTTATTAATAATTTACTTATAATTTTGATTTTGTAATACATGTTTTCATATTATCAATTTCTATTATAAACTCCAACCGTAAGTTTCAAAATAACGTCATGTAGTATTACATGTTAAAAATGATGCTGTTTTGAAGTTTATAATTAAAGTTTTTAATAAAAATTGATGATAAGAGGGAAGAATGTTATGAATCATAATTATAAGATTGTAACATCCCATTTCCGTATAACGGGTTGAATTATAGAAATGAGTACACGTGAGAAATTAGGAAATCACATCTCATGCTCATGCATTTGTGAACAGTGATTTCTGTACATGAAAAATGTTTGTACATGCATTCATGACATTTC
>JAOTAY010000009.1:25205545-25217284 GCA_025629805.1 Erythroxylum baracoense | reverse complement strand
CATATATAACATTCATACCCTTATAATTTTTTAAAAGTCATGTCTTCATAAGTCATTTTACGCATAAACAGTCAATACTAAACAGTTAATTTTACCAAACATCTCTAACAAACAGCTAATGTCATCCGCTGGTCAAATCAGCTGATATAATCAGCTATCAGCTAACAGCTAATGCAATCAGCTAATTGCCAAACAGGGCCATAATCAGCTATCAGCTAACAACTAATGCAATCAGCTGATTGTCAAACAAGGCTTTTAAAAGTTGTTAGTTTCTTGTGAAAAAAATAAATAAATAATGTTTTCAAAAGTCACTAAACGACACCGTATTAGCTGGCAATCCACTGTACACTGTACAGAATTATTATTCACTTGACGTTTTATTGATTTGTGCAAGACTGATTTGCTCTCCGTCTCTTTCGTGAATGGCGGATCCGGCGCTACAGCACGAGACCCGACCCATCAACCAAATAGCCATTGACTACACACCCGAAGCCTGTGACCATTGCCCGGAGACCAACTCCATCAAACTCACGTACGATAACCGCGGCGGAGCACGATGGCGGAGCACTAGTCGCTTCCTTTATGGCACCTTCAGCTCTCTGATTCAATGCCCAAAGGGAAACACCAGTGGCCTTAACTTCAACATCTATCTCTCATCTCTTGAAGGTGACAAATCACAGGACGAGATCGACTTCGAGTTCCTTGGCAAAGACAAAAACCTCGTTCAAACCAACTACTACACTACAGGTTTTTGTTTCGGTCTTGGTTGTTCCTAGGATTTTCATGTTTTACCAAATCATTCGTATTTTTTCACCTGCTGATTGATTCTGTGAACAGGGACTGGGAACAGAGAACAACTTCATGATCTGGTGTTTGACTACTCTGATGGGTTTCACGAATATGTAATAAAGTGGTATCCACATTCCATAGAGTGGTTGATTGATGGGAAGATTGTGAGGAAAGTGGAGAGGAAGGAGGGTGAGGCTTTTCCTGAGAAACCAATGTTCTTGTATGCTTCTGTTTGGGATGCAAGCTACATTGATGATGGGAAGTGGACAGGACCTTACGTTGGGTGTGATTCACCTTATGTTTGTCTCTACAAGGATGTTCGTGTTCCTGTTGGGACTTCAGTTGAGTGTTCTTGCGATTCCTGATTTGTTGGAAACCTTGTAATGTGTGTTTCTGCTACGGTTTTTCTTTGTTCCAACTGTCTGTGTGATCAATCTGTTTCTTTCTTTTTCCTTGAATAAATCGAATCTGTTTTAGGATTTGATATTGGGATTGTAAAACTTTGTAATTCCATCCAGTGCACGGAGTCGACGAGTCTTCTGTTATGGTTATTGATCGAAACTTTGGTGGTTTCTGTTCATAAAGAAGAAACTTTGAGGACACCAAGATGATGATACGGGATATGATTTGCAGTATCTACTTGACCTTTCAATCATTTAATTTCTATTTTAGTTTGTGGAATTTCATTATAGTTGCTCTAAGGTTTTAGTTTATTATCTTATTCTTGGAAGATGCTCAAAATTGGGTGGTTGGCTTCTTTTAGCCCTTTTATTATATTTTAATTAATTATATTGTAACTAATTAATTATAATATATTGATTAATCAAATTACAATATTTTAATTAATGAATGAATTATATATTAATTAATTATATTGTAATTAATTAATTAATTAATAATATTTTTATTTTTTTAATTAGTTATATTATAATTAATTAATTACAATTTTTATTTAATGAATGAATTATATTTTAATTAGTCATATTGTAATGAATGAATGAATGAATACTAATAATTTAATTAATTCTATTATAATTAATTCTATTTTAATTAATTAATTACAATATTTTAATTAATGAATAAATTATATTTTAATTAATTCTATTGTAATTAATTCTATTTTAATTACTTTTAATTAATTAATTATATTATTTTAATTAATTGTATTTAAATTAATTAATTATGATATTTTAATTAATGAATGAATTATATTTTGATTAATTATATTGTAATTAATTAATTGTATTTAATTAATTAGTATTAAAATGATATTTTTTAAAAAGAGTCACTATTAAAGAATGAGTTTCATTCCTCTACCAAATGGAAGGTATGAAGGATTCCTCAAAAGTGAGATATCAAACTATTACCCCTATAATCATAATCAACAACCAACCACTCACTTTTCATTCCTTACTTATTAACCCCTTTTCAAACTCATCAACTAATCCCCCCCCACATAAGACAAATGATTGCTTCTTTTCATTTGAATTAGTTTATTAGAAATTAATTTTATATAATTATTTTGACTTGATTTTAATAGTGAATTTTATTAAAAAATGATTTTTCTAAAATCTAATAAAGGATTTCTATTTTAATATTATTTAGTAAATTAAATAATTTGCATTAAAATTGTATTTTTTTCTCCTATATAATACATAATCCAAAGACATTGTTTATTCATACAAAATGACTTTGGATGCTCCTTAGGGATGGTCGAGTTAGTGGAGTGAAGAGGCATGAGATTAAAAGGTATTGTATTCGAATCTTCCTACATACACTCTCTTGATCGTGCCTGTCGTACAGGCCTTGTTTAGTACAAAATACCTGATTGACCTAATTTACAGACTATTATGGTAATCCAAAAACTTACCTAACACGCATTCAAAGAACAGTAACATTGAATTCTTCCGTTTTCAAAAAAAAAAAGATTTCGGAAACATCTTACCATAATTGAAATTTCAACTTTGTCGCATTAGTCACTCATCTGATCATGTACTGTTGACATTTAGGATAGTTTTTTTTTGAAGAAGACATTTAGGATAGTTAAGTAAAAGTTTGAAATTAGGGTTAGGTTATGTTGAATAGCCAAAAATTCAAATTAATTGATTTTAAATTTCAAATAAAATAATATTATTTTATTAAATAAAATTCAAATTCGAATCAAACGCTATTTGAAATTTGAAACAACAAAGGCATGAAAATAAAATGAAAATGGTGAGATGTCATTTCAACATCTGCCAAAGAAGGTCAACGCCATTACCTATACCCTCAAGCAATCCATTTCTTGTGCTTTCGTGTCGCTCATCTTTTCCTTAATCCCTGGCATGAAAGCTACCAAGGGTCCTTTCAAATTTAGAGTCAAAGATATACAGTTTTAATATAATTTAATATTTTTTTAAAATGGTTAAAATTTTTTTTACAAATTTAATCTTTAATAAAATTTCTCTGAAAAATGTAAACTATTTTAAAAAAAATTTAAGCTAAAAAAGAGTTACGTATCTTTTGACCTTAAATTATTACCGAACTTGAGTCTCAGATGAAGTTATTCCTTTGTAATTATAAGATCATAAGTTCAAGTCACGAAAACATTCACTTTGTAAAAATATAAAATTAAAGTTGCTTACGATATGACCATCTTCAGACCTCAAATTGGTTCAAACTTAATTGATATTGTAGAGATTAAGTCGCTGATACTCACATAAAATATCTAAGTGCTTATTTAGTTCAATTTTTAGAAGGTAAAAAAGTACTTTTTTTATCACCGAAGTTATTTTTTAAAAAAATGTGTGTTTGACCGTAAAATCTAAAAACACTTTTTTAATAGAAATGATTTTTTTTAGAAATTAAAATACAATGTTTTTAAAAACTCACATTTAAAACTTTCCAAAAAAACTCTACTAATAAAAAATCTACTGGTATAAGCCTATCTAAATAGGGACTAAATCTAGTAGTAGGCAACAAAGAGAAAAAGAACACAACACAACACCCTCTTCAAAGATTCTGTACCTTAAAAAGATCAAACACAGAGTCACAGAGGAATCTCTACAATATCAACTAACTTGCCGTTGAAACCTCTGCTTTTGGCTGCTAAAACTTCACCACCCGCCTCATTTACGACCGTCCGAACAGTGAAACTCCAAAGAATACAAGAGCAACGAACAGACGAGCTGTGTTCTTCGTTCTACAAACCCCGCTCCTCTAATCACCACCATCCATTTTGTTTCTTCCATCAACCCTTGTCTCAGAATTAACTTTGAGTCCAACCAAAGTGATCACGATTCCTGCATGGGTTTCTTTTCGTTTTTGAAAATTTGGTTTGTAGATCGCGCAAGACTTGCCATTTCTTGAAGGTACTCTCAATTTTGACTTGATATTTTTTGGGGGGTTCTTAATTTTCTTGTTTAAGTGTCCTTTCATTTTCGGACAACTGAACTTTAAGTTGCCGCTGTATTGTCTTTTGGTTTGTCGTGTCCTTGTGGGTATTTGTCAGGAGTTGGGATTGGATCGCAAAGTTTTGGAGTGGTGGTGAGAGGGGAGATGTTCGGTTCAGGCATGAATTTGATTACTACTGTTATTGGGTTTGGGATGAGTGCTACTTTTATTGTGTTTGTCTGTACGAGAATAATCTGTGGGAGGCTTCGAGCAGCTGAGTCCAGACCACTGTTTGAGATCGAATCCAGGGTTGACATTGAACAGGTAATGTTTGATTCTGTGGATTACATATGTCACTTTTGGTAAGAAAAGCTTTGAGTAGATAACCTGCTATGCTATTTCTGCATCAATGGCTGCAAAATTTAAAGACTGCTAATGTTGTCTCATTGACTTATTATCACTACTAAAGATTCCTCTTTGGGAGACACTTATTTGGTCTATGAGTGTTATTGTTTGATATAAGCCTCGAAACATATTGCAGAAGTTACAAATCAGGAGTTGGTTTCGCCAATTTGATCCTAAAGTGAATACTTTTCTTGTTACTGTCAAGAAATCTAAGGCTACCCTGCGCCAGTTAGGGGGATTCCTATTTAGTTTTTGAGTGAAAACCTCCTTGGGTTTACTTTCCTCGGCTTTATAGTGTTTTCGGCCTTTGAAATTAATCTATCATCAGAAGTTTGAACTTGGAGCACTGAAGGTTTTTCTCTTTCGTCTGTCTGGCAGCCGGAGCATCGGTCGGGTGGTCTTGAACCAATTATGGTTTCTGCGATCCCCACTATGAGATTCAGCAATGATGCATTCGGTTCCACAGAAAATGCACAGTAAGTTTTATTATCAGACTTTGTTCCCATGTTTGAAAGAACTGAACTTTATATCTGTCTTAACACATAAGTGGACATGGAGAATTTCGTTCGCAGATCTTTCAGACCTGATTGAAGCATCCATTTGTATAGGTTTTGGTTTAAGATCATTTAGTAAATGTTTATAAACTTGACAACTCTGTTGTTTTTTCTCTCTATGGAATGTAGTTAAGGCTGAAGAAGATCTGCGATTTTGACAGGTGCTCAATTTGTTTAGGAGAATACCAGGAGAAGGAAATATTGAGAATTATGCCGAAATGTGGTCACAACTTCCATCTCTCTTGCATTGATATTTGGCTAAGAAAACAGTCCACATGTCCAGTCTGTCGGCTCCCAATACAAGCCTCCTTAGAAGCAAAACACGCGAGGCAAGCGACACGTATCATGGTCCAAGCAGTTGATAGTTCCGAGCCTTCAGGTGAACATTCTCGGCAATGGCTGCTCCCCGGCTCAGATCGGTCAGTTGAGAATGTTCACAGTGAAGGGGACCCTGAAGTTCCCGGAAGCCAAGAAACTATTTCCATTGAATTGCAAACAAGACACTGACCAAGCATCTGTGAACCACTCATTCCTGGAAGCAATGCTATTAGGCATCAGAAGATAATGAAGAACACATACAAGTTGAATTTTTGTAAATTTTATCTGTAAATAGAATCTCCGTGATCCTTTCTAGAATTCAAGTTTTATTCATTGCAAAAGATTCAGATTTGAGATGAAGCTTAAACCATCTTCAGATTTTCGGAAAATAACTGAGCACTGTAGGATTCAACAACTCTACTGACATGAAGTCTTCACTCATCTGTCACCTACTGTGCAGGAGAAGAACACAGAATGTTGGCTCCTATGGCACTTGAATCCCAGAAAGATGATAACTTTTTGGTTATTATGATCTGAATAGTTCCGCACCGGACTTGTTTGATGGAAGTCGTATTATATGATCCACACATCTCTAACAGGATTTTCATCAAACAAGACTCGTAGTCCAAGTTTGAAATCTAATCGGATTCAAGCCAAGTTTAAAATTTTTTCTGACATTATTTCAAATTTAAATTAGTTATTTTTTTAAAATGACAAGATAATGTCATTTTACCTATGATTATTCGAGCTTTAGGTCGGATTGACCTGAAAAGTTCAGGCCGCCCAAAACTAAAAAACAGAAAGTTCAAACCTGACTCAAATTTTACTCAAATGTTGCAAAAATGTGAAGCCTATCTATAACACGCCCAAAGATTGAACTTAACAAAAACAACAGCAACGTCTTAGTAAGAATCTCGTTGAGATGCAGAATTTAGAGAAGTCTAAAAGTATATAGCTTTATTCCTAACTAATAAAGATGATGTTTTCATAGACCCACAAGCGAAAGATTGAACCAAACAAACTTAGCAATTAAAGATTGAACTGAAAAAACTTTGGCAATTTTCTTAAATATAGCAGGAGTGTTGTTGGAAGGTCATTACTCAATTAGACTTGTCCGTGCTAACTAACAAGTTCCCATATGACAGTAACCTTATAGACAAACACACACACATTAGTCTATAACTTAAAAAAGTATATAAACATTAGTCTTGTACGTGTAATAATTGGAAATGGGATTCTTGCATCCAACTTCAAATGGACAAAACTCCAATAACATTTGACATACTAACTTCCTTACTTTTGGGAATATTGCATGTTTCTTTGTGGTTGGAAATTTTGGATTCTATATTTAATTATTTGGACCAACCCAAAAGATAATAACTAATGCTAGCTTTTCAATTATCACTAACCAAGTAAAATATTTTTAAAATAAAAAATATCCCATTCGAAGAATGTTTCCACTCCTAGACGATGGTGACCCCGAACCAGTCATTTCTGGTTGATATAATCGAGGGCATGCTTGTTACTATACCACCCACCAACTATATGTTCAAGAAACAAGGCATTATAGTGTCTTTGGCAGGTCGAGTAACAAGGAAACATGTTGATCCTCTCATAATATATGTGTGTGTCTTTTTGAACTATGGGACTCCTCGTAGTTACAAACTCTTGCATGTATAGCAAGGGTTCTTGGAGGCTCAACTTTGGCACCGCCTAAAAATTACCTAATAATCAATATTACTAGCACGTAATTAGGGATTACATTGGCCAATTTTTGTTAAAAATTTTAAATTATTAATTAAGAGTAATATTACGATTACGGGTGTAATTAACACGAATCTAACTATAAATAATGAGCTAATTATATTAAATTACATATAACAATATCAACAATTATTAGAAATAATATTTTCGATCACATACAATGTAATCCAAAGTTAAAGAATTAAATTCATGTTTATTGAATGTTAAATCTGCAATAGGCCTACGGGTCCACACGAAAAGGAAAGTTAGACCGTACACAAGTTCAAGTAAAGTTCCATCTTAAAACTAATTGGCAATAGGTGGAGTAGCCCTCTAAGCTTATATGCTAGTCTTCTTTCCCTATTTCTTTGATATGGGATACTCACATGTAGATATTCTTAACACTCTCCCTCATATGTGAGTCTCTTTTTACTTGAGCAATCTGAAGAGGTACATAAACAATTCTTATCAGGGCTAAACTTCTGATTGAGATCAAATCCTCTTGGGGCAAACAGTATTGTTGAATCACTTGCTTTATGTAAACTTCAATTTTTTCTCCACTTGCTTAAATAACGGACCCCCTTCTGGGGCAAATAGTAGGCTAAGACCTGTTTTGGCTCTGATATCATGTTAAATTTGCAATGGGCTTATGGGTCCACAAGAGAAGGAAAGTTAGACCACACACAAGCTCAAGTAGTGAGGTTTCATCCTAAAACTAATTGGCAATAGGTGTAGTAGCCCACTAAACTTATATGTTAGTTTTTTTTCCTCTCTTCCTCCGATGTGGGGCACTTAAATGTGGGTATTCTTAACCTTGATTGAATCTTAAGTTGATAAAATAATATAATTTAAATATAATTAATTAAAATAATGTACTTATGATTCATGATTAACCTTAAAAATTATATTTAAAGTAACTTGTCATTTGTCATTCTACAAGAAAACTACCACTCATTAGTGACAAGCTTGTTACTTCCAAACGAAGAGGAATTATAAGAATGGGAATCTATTGATGATGTGTAAGCAATTGATTTATATACTAAAAGGTGACTATAGTTCAAATCCTAGGGCCACGTACCGCACGAGGAAAGGATTATGCAATACAAATGATGACCCATTTTTATAAATTAATAAATGAACATATTGATAAAATAAAATTAGGGTTTAGGGTCTAGTAGAGATGATGAAATTAGGTCATGCAAGAACAAACATAAGATAAGACAAGATGACGAGAGATCAGAGACCCCAAATCATTCTATCTCCAAAGGCTACAATCCAATCCGAATCATGTGACCACCAGATAACCTAGCTATTTTTTTATAGCCGGATTATTATTATTATTATTATTTATTGAATGTTCTTATTTAAAATTAAAGATCCAACGTTACTAACCAGTTCGTTGATTATTTGCAAGTTGACAACATTCGACCGCCTTTGTTCTTGTTGGCTTCTTTCTGTTTCTTTGCATTGTTTAGCCGTTTGAGTCGGCTAGCTCCTCCTTCATTTCCTGAGCCATCCCATGTTCAAGGTAAGAGATGAAGTAGCTTATCGTCTTCTCTAGTAATCTCTTTG
The DNA here is from genome assembly GCA_025629805.1 of Erythroxylum baracoense. NCBI lineage: Eukaryota > Viridiplantae > Streptophyta > Magnoliopsida > Malpighiales > Erythroxylaceae > Erythroxylum > Erythroxylum baracoense. The sequence continues at coordinate 25,208,531 of JAOTAY010000009.1, read as the reverse complement.
CTTCGTGTTTTATCAATAATAATGTCAAACACAAGGAGTGCTCCATAAAACATGTCAAAACATGGTGTAGAGTTTGAAGTAAGTTACTTCTACTACAATTCGCATTAGAATATGTGCAGATGTAATATAATGTGCTTTCCAAAATTTTAAATTGAAAATTACAAATTACACTTTAATTAAACAAACACAATTAGAAATAACGAGAGTACGATTATAATAAATTATAGTAACGATATTAACTTTAATTTTTTATCATTTTAAATTTTAAGAATTTTTTAAATATTTTATCTTATTGATTTTATATTATAATATATTTGTAAATAAACATACTTTTATATATTTAATAATAAAATAATAAAATCTTATTAACAGAAAATATAGAAGTATATTTTAAAACTTATTCTTTAATTGTTTAATGTTGGTCCATAACTTAAAATCTATATTTTTCAAATGGGTCATTTGGAAATAACTTCTCTACTAATTAAGGGTTAGACTATGTATTACTGGACCTTTTCAAATTTCACGTGTTAACAAGAATTTAACTGAATTATTGTTGTTGTTATTCTATTCGATCATTGATGTAAAAGGACTAACACTCATGCTAGGTAAATTGAAAACTTGATGAAGTCGGAAGTGAAAAAATTGGATTGGGATGACAAAGTTTCAATAGCTAGCCAAGCCTAGTGGATGCTTTAACCTAATTAAGCTACAAAGGAAGTGCTAATTAAGAAGTAAATTATGTACTAAGATGCTTATTAATGTGAAAAAATCCAAATGAATAATTGAGAGACGTTTCCTTCTGTACTCAAACACTTTGTTAGTAATCATCTTATAAATAGGAAAAAAAGAAAAAGAAAACCCTAAGCAAAGCTCAAATTTTGATAGCTTGACTTTGCAATGGCAGAACCTGAAACCCTGATGACAAAGAACCCTACAACCACACCTAACACCGCCAAAACTCCGCCGCGTAGGTTCGTCGGAGTCAGGCAACGACCATCCGGAAGATGGGTGGCAGAGATTAAGGACACGTCTCAACGTGTAAGACTATGGCTAGGAACGTACGATACTCCTGAAGAAGCAGCTAGAGCATACGATGAAGCTGCCCGTGCCTTGCGAGGTGAAAATGCTCGAACCAACTTTATATCGGCTAATCCAAGCTCAATCCAATCTGGGTCGTTGTCATTATCGCCTACTAATGGCGGATTAGTGTCTGCAGACGAAAGGAACAGTCTTGGGTTCTTCTCTGTAAAAGCTAAACTGAGCCAGAACCTACAAAGTATTATGGCTAGGAGGACAACAGAGAATAACTCGACGAAGAACAGAGTTAGTGACCACTTGACTTTTGCTAGTATCTTCCATTTTCGAAGCAACGAGCATCAAAACCCTGTGGACATGAAGACAATTGACAAAGTAGTGCAACCAAGCATCATTGTACCTCCTGTAACTGAGGAGCTTTCTTCTTGGGAAACGGCCAGGTCTTCGAATGTTTCAGATAGCAATGAATGGGTCGGGTTCCGTCAACCGGGACTCGACTCCGATGAATCCGATATTGTAGAAGGTTATAGGAGCGATCAGGGTTTGGTTGATCAAATCACGAACAGCTGGATTGATAGCCCTGAGACTACTGCAAGTGATAGTAGTGAGGGTTCAAGGAACAAGAGGTTTAAGGTTTCATCTTCTGTGATGGTTCCTCCAACCTTTAGTATGTCAGCATCTTTTCGCGAGTCTCCATATGATCATGGTCACAACTAAAAGAACAGAGTGAAGATTGCTTATTTCAGTGTGTGGTTCATGAAAAGTTTTGGTTTGAGAACTGGTCTCGGATTCATGAAGTTCGACATGGAAATGTTCTGATATGTTTTCCGATGCACAGTAAAAGAGAAAGAGAACAGTACTCTGAAAGTAATAAGAATCTCCGGAAAAACCTGATAAGCCAAGACTAAACCTCCATAAACTTAGTTTGAAGCAGACTAAGTACAGTTTGTTCTCCTCTTTCAGTCATGTTTTAAAGATTGCAGAAGATTTTCAGTATCACTAGTCCTGTTCAGAACTTCATCTGCCTGATGAGAATTCCAAAAAATTTGATATCTGATTAAAGGAAAACAAAAGAGTGCAATTATATTGAGTTTGATATATGGAAGATATATACCAATGCCAGTTGTTTTAGAATAACACTTAAGTTCCATAAAATGATTTTTGATCAATCCTGTTAGTATCGATCGTGTTCATTACGAGATTCCAAACCCTCCTCAAGTGTTCTTTGATCTTATAATTGCCAAGCTTATTCTAATCCAGAAAGAACAGTTTTTGAGGTCGTGAAAGGAGAATCTAAAGAAGCTGGTTTGATCTTCTTAACCTCTCCACGAATTGGATTTGCTTGAAGCTCGGCCTGATTAGGAGAGTCATTTGTTGATTTATGCCCTTGCAGCCAATTTATTTTGGTTGTAAATTGATTTATATGGTATTAATATTATTCAATAAAAAAGACATTATTTATCTTTGTGTATTTGTTAATTATTTAATTATTAATCATAAAGATAAAATTCATGGAATAATTATTATGAAATTAAAAATTATAATACGATTATAATTATGAGATTCGAATTGTATTTTTGTATTATTCCTAAAATGTTCCTAGTCATAGTTTCTTCAAGACGAGATATTGATGAAATGGTTAGACTAGCACATGTTTGTTACTTTCTTACGAAGAAAGTAATTGATCTCATAGATTAAAGTGTGGAGAGACACTTAAACAAACATGTGGATGCTTATTAGAGAATAAGTTCACTGAACTGACCTGATTATGAGAATATCGAACGAAACATTACTCGTATGTCTGTGGATTATCTCATTATGATAGTTGTATAATTGATCCTTAGACTTGAGATTACCAAAGTTATCTCATGTAAGAATTACTATGTTTTGATGCTACTTATGTTCTACTCTTGGAGTAGTTCAATTCGGTAGTTATTGGATATAGTATGAA
>JAOTAY010000009.1:25188423-25199754 GCA_025629805.1 Erythroxylum baracoense | reverse complement strand
CGGCGTTTGTCATCGGCGAGTAGTTCTTTGTCGAACGTGATGTATTGAGGACTTTTAACAAACAAGTAAAGGGCAAGAAAAGAGATTTATGATTTAAAAGGTTTATTAAATTATCATAAAATCAGTTAAAGATTAAATAAAATTGAATAATTTAAAAAATAATTAAAGAAGGTTATCCTTATTGAAACTTTTAAAGTTTAATTAAAATTTTATTTTATTTTAATTTATAAAAATTAATTAATTTACAAAAACTGAGACCATCGATAAGTCAGGGCTACATACAATTAAAGAAGCGTCTACGAAAACCTGCTTCACTCTCTTTCTATAATTATAAAAAAATAAAAAAACTTTTTGGCGACAATGTTTTTTATTTCTTTTGCCTAGCTTCCGGAAAATAACGTTCGACTCGCATGTGATAAAATAAGCTAGCTTTCCTTTTGAACCAGGATGTCATTCTTCTTTTTAGTACTAATGGATTCTACTATTTTATTTGCTAAAATTAATTAATAAATTGATCAGTTTTTAATAACAAAGATTATTAAACTAAATTAAATTAAAAAGTTAAAAATCGAATCGAAAAGTTGACTGGTTTAAAATTTCTACTGTTAAACTTATCAATTCAATTCAATTTTTAAAGCATTACTTAAATCTCTAATTAATAGATATGAATAAAGATGGCAGTTAGGTTTGGGTTGATCGAACTTTGAGCTGGACTTGGGCTCGAGTTGCCTAGGCCTTGTCCGATCCAAGGCCCAAAAACTATGGCAAAAAGCGATGTGGTTTTGTAAAAAATGACGTTATTTTTTTTAATTAAATAAAATAAAAAACAGTTCAAGCCTAATGTAGTTAGGCTTGAACCTCACTATTTGAGACACGATCAAGTCTCAGGCTGAGTCGGGCTCTAACAAAAGATGTCAGGCTAAACTCGGGCTTGAGCAGAACAACTTCCAAATTAAATTCGAAGATTTTATTGTGATTTTTTGGATGGAATTAAAATAATTATAATGTTTTTATTTATATAAAATTAATTTTAAATATTTATAAAATATTATAATTTAATTCTGAACACAGTAAGCTTAGAAATTATTTTTATCCTTTTTACATTAATGTAAAATGATTGGTGGCTAAGTGCATTTATTTCTTAATTATAGTGCCAACTAAACAAGATTTAACAATCATCACATGTATAACTCATACCATAATGGCCTCTAATGATTTGATTTCAAATTTGAATTATTATTTCATCAACCAAATTCAAGTGGTCCCACTTTTTAAAATGATAATATAAAAATAAAGTCAAAATTGACTTAATGCAATGCCACAAAAATCAGTGAGACAAGAGATTTAAAGTTTAAAATATTCAATCGATATCAAACCGTGATAAAATCGACTAAAGATGAATAAAATTAAAGAATTTAAAATATGATTAAAAGAGATTTTTCTTACTATAAGTTTAATTAAAATATATATATTAAATAAAAATTAATTAATTAAATTTAATTTATAAGAATTTTTTAATCAATAAAATTGATCGATTAATTAATAAATTACTCGATTTTTAATAAAAAAAGAATAAGAAAGTTGAAAATTTAAAAATTGGAAGTATTATTTATTTAAATTAAGTTTATTGATTAATTATACATTATTAATTTTGTTAAATAATTTACTTTAAATATATAATTTATGTAATTTTATTTATTTGTAAATTATTAAAAAATGGCGAATGGGACTCTCCATTCTTAAAAAAAACTAAATTTGTATTATTATTATTATCAATTATATCAATATTTTAAAATTTTAATTAATATGAGCTAGACATCAATGATCACGTCCCCATGTCACACGTGGAAACAAGATAGCCATGTCAGCTCCTCGTAACTCGAAATTCTATTTTTCAAAATTTCACCCGGTCACAACGGTCCGAATACTATACACAAAGTTCAATCATAGCCGTCAGATCTCTTACAACAGTGTACGACAGGTAAGCATCTCGGTCCCAAACAGGAGCATTTTCTCTCTCTGATGTCTGAATTCTTACTAAGAACGCGATGCGAATCTAAGCAGACAAGAGACCTGACACATTTTTTTAAAAATATATATAGAATTAGGAAATGCATGGTTTTGATTTTTGAATGCGATTGCGATTGTTAGTATGTTACTATATCAGTTTCTCTTCGTTCTGTAGCGTTAAAAATTCAAACTTGGGGTTGCATGTTTTGGCTCTTCTGCTTTCTTTTTTCTGATATCGACCGTTTCTGCTTCCCCAGTAGGAAACCAAACTCAGCATCTGGGTATTTCGAGTTTGTCGAGATTGTTGCTTGTTTTAGTTTAAAGGATCAGAATTGCTGATAGAGTTTGGATCTTTAGGGGAGAGTTCTTAAAACTTGCTGAGTTTTTTTAGTTGGCAAGCGAGAAACAGGTGGTTAGTGTGTGAGAGGTTTGAAGATTAAGCTATGCTCGGTTGCTTTCTGGAGGAAAAAGGACAAAATTCTGGTTCCTGAGGCTTAAAGGTTGGTGCTTGAAGGTGCCTTTTCTTGCCTTTTGTGTTCCTTTACTGAACAAAAGGAAGCGGTTTTACTTTTTCTTTTTTTGCTCTCTTCTTTTTGTTTTCCTGTTTTTCGGGGGGTTCCGTACTGTTATATCGTTCTTTCCGAAACTTGAAGAGATCATGACCGGGACACCGTCCGGTGGATGTCGACGGTGAAGGGTTTTGAACTCCCCGGAAGGAAAGTGAAAGGAAATTGAGGTGTATATATTTGTTTGATTGATTCACATTTATGTCTTCATATATTTACTAAGTGGGGTTGGTCCAGCGAGTCCATCTTGAAGAATTTAAGTGTACGCCATGAATATACAATGTAGATAGAGACTCGTACCTTCTCTTCAAAGGAAAGTTTTGTCCCTTGATTTACTTTCTTTATTTCGGAGGACAAAAATGGCAACACAGCTTCTTGTCCCAAAGAAAAAATCCCAACTTGTCAATACTCAAGTAAATCTAAGACCATTCTCCACCTTCTACACTATGAAAAGTTGAATATGTAACTTAGTCAGCATCAAAAAGGGGTGGTTCTCGGGTGTTCATGAGTTCATATGGTTGTAGCCTGCCGTTCTTGGTAGGGTGGTCATCACAACGCCTCAGATATTACCAACTGCTAACGCTTTGGTCCACAAATTTTTTAGCCTTTTGCCCTTTTTCTAATGTCCCATGCAACATTTGAGATGTTAAATTTGGTTGGCATTTAATAATAACTTGGAAAAGCCTTGAATATGATTCGTTGAGGCATACTTGTGTGCTTTTATTTAATTATTGTGGTCTTGTTCTCAGCTGGAAGGAACAAGCTCTGTGACATCATACATGGTTCTCGAAGCTCTTGATGTTAGCATAATTGTTTTGTTTGTCACTTTTAAGATCAGTTAGCGAATATCTATATTTTCTTTTTCTTCTAATAATTGAAACTGCTCCACTGTGTTTGATTTTCCAAGCAAAGTATTGATTTTCTTTCACATTTCTTGTGTCTATCCCATCCCTTTGAGGTTTGATTCTGTTTGAGATTCTGTTGCTGCAGTTCTATTGATCCATACGCATATAAGGCAATCATGGTGGAAGATAAAGGAAAAGAGTTGGTTATGGATATTCAATCAGTTGAAGACTGGCTGTCACATGCTAGAGAGCTCGTTCCGATGGCCCTTGACAAGGCCAGAGATGTTAAGGGGTTCCCTGGTAGATGGAAAATGATTATTTCGAAGTTGGAGCAGATCCCGTCATGCCTGTCCGACTTATCAAGCCATCCTTGCTTCCCCAAGAATGCCCTTTGCAAAGAGCAATTACAGGCTGCGTCAACGACTTTGAAAGAAGTGATTGACTTGGCAGATATATGTATGGAGGGGAAGTATGAAGGGAAGCTCAGGATGCAGAGTGATCTTGATTCGTTGTCTGGGAAACTGGATTTGAATTTACGAGACTGCGGACTTCTGATTAAAAGTGGGGTACTTGGTGAGCTTACTATGCCTTTAGCTGTGGCTGGTTCATCAACTGAACCTGAAGCTGCAATTAACAGCAATATAAGAGAATTGCTTGCGCGGCTTCAGATCGGTCATTTGGAGGCCAAACACAGAGCTCTTGACAGTCTTTGTGAGATGATCAAAGAGGATGAGAAAACTGTTTTGACGGTACTGGGCCGGAGCAATATTGCTGCTTTAGTTCAGTTGCTTGCGGTAACCTCTCCTCGCATCCGGGAAAAGGCAGTTACTGTCATCTGCTTGCTTGCAGAATCTGGGAGTTTTGAGAATTGGCTTGTTTCAGAGGGTGTTTTGCCCCCTCTCATAAGGCTTCTTGAGTCAGGAAGTGCTGTGGGTAAAGAGAAGGCAATTATCTCACTTCAGAGATTATCAATGTCAGCTGAAATAGCCAGGGAAGTTGTTGGGCACGGCGGGATTCCGCCCCTGATTGAGATGTGCCGAACTGGTGATTCAGTATTACAGGCAGCATCTGCTTGTACTTTAAAGAATATATCAGCTGTTCCTGAGGTTCGACAGAACCTAGCCGAGGAAGGAATTGTGAAGGTAATGATAACTCTCCTTGATTGTGGAATTCTACTGGGATCAAAAGAATATGCAGCAGAGTGTTTGCAGAATCTCACTGCAAGCAATGACAATCTAAAGAGGACTGTCATTTCAGAAGGTGGAATCCGAAGCTTGTTGGCTTATCTTGACGGTCCATTGCCTCAAGAATCTGCTGTTGGAGCACTAAGGAATTTGGTGACCTCAGTTTCTACAGAAATGCTCGTAGCCCTTGGATTCCTCCCACGTTTAGTTCATGTTCTTAAGTCCGGATCTCCCGGTGCGCAACAAGCTGCTGCTGCTTCCATATGTCGGGTTTGCACCTCATCCGAGATGAAAAAAATGGTTGGGGACGCTGGATGCATTCCTCTGCTCATCCAATTGCTTGAGGCCAAAGTTAACAGTGTTAGGGAGGTTGCTGCACAGGCAATATCCAGTTTGGTAACCCTTTCACAGAATCGCAGAGAAGTTAAAAAGAACAACAAAAGCGTCCCGAGTCTCGTGCAGTTGCTCGACCCTAGTCCTCAGAACACTGCAAAGAAATATGCAGTGTCATGCCTGGTATCTCTCTGCACAAGCAAGAAATCTAAGAAGCTGATGATTTCATATGGAGCAATTGGGTATCTCAAGAAACTGTCTGAGATGGACATTCCAGGTGCTAAGAAACTGCTTGAGCGATTAGAAAGAGGGAAGTTAAGAAGTATGTTCAGCAGAAAATAAACCAAACACCAGAATTTTCAGTTCTGTACAATGTACTCTCTTGTTCTGAATGAAACATATCATATTTATATGCTTTGATCAATCCAAGTTATCAGAAAACTTCAATGCCTTATCGTGCGAGTCCTTGCAAAAAGAAAACTCCTAGATTTCTATGTATCTGTCAAACTTTCATGGAGTAACCATCAAAGATTGCAGTCACCGATCTCAGCTAATGAGGAGTTCAAGGCAACACCACACACCATTTTTCGTCATCATCAACAAATGATTCCACTTTTTGACTGCTAATACTGGGAACAGAACGTGCCAAATTGCCAGTACCTGACGTCCCTATCAACGGATTAACAAGTGCGTTTGGTGTTACCTACCTTACCAGTTCCATCTCTGAAAATGAGAAATGGAGACTTGGTAAAGTGGGAATACCTAAGACAAGGATGGATGGATTAGGGAGAGTCCAGTTCGTCACCAAAAACTCATCTTCTCAAGTGACATTAGTTAACCTAAGCTTCTTTATGGGGATGGATATTTTGGGTTTGTTCGGACTTCAGACAGTTTAAAGTCAGATTGAATTAGGGTCAAAACTAGGGTTGGTAATGAATCGGTTCGGATATACTCAGGTCCAAATTTGGTTTGAAATGTTATGATCAGATTCAATCCTGATTTGAGTCTTATTGGGTTTGAGGTACATAAAGCCCAACTGACCGTGAATTAAATTTGATTAAATATTTTTTTAAAATTAAAAATAACATCATTATTTTGAAAATTTTGAGATTTGACTGAAATGTTAAAAAAATTCCTAATCAACTCGGTCAATGTTGTGAATATTGTATCGGGCTTGTTATCGGATTGGTTCTGATACGGTACTGTACTGAAACTGGTCAATACTAAGAAGTATCATTTTGAGTAATTTTTTAAATTTATGAAATAGTCTCTAAATTTTTTTAAAAATTAGAAAATAGTTCGTTGTCATATTATACAGTTGTAATGTATATTTTCATCCCTATGTCTAAAAATTAAAATAATAAATAATAATCAAAATTAATATGAAATCATAATAATTTTAAGATATTTCACGTATAAATAATAATCACAATTTATATGAAAAAAGACAATCATTATCATACAAAAATAAAATTAAGAACAATATAAAGAATTTAAAATATTATAATTTTAATTTTCATTATATAATAAATAATAATTACATCAAAACATTCAATAAAAATTAATAAATATCATTAACTCTCAAATTATTATAATTTACAACAAGAGTTAGTGATAAGGAAACAACCAAATAGAATTGAAACATGAAACAAAAATATATTATTTAATTTACTATCAATTAAATATATTATATATTTAATTAATTAAAATTTATTATTACTAAAATTATAAATATCTTAATTTAATTTATAAAATTAATTTAATAAATATAATTAAATTTAAAAATATTTTAAAAATATATATTTCAAATAAAATTTGATTTAATAATTAAAAATATATATAATAAATATTAGTTTATAAATAATAATTTTTAAATTATTTAATTTAAAAATAAAATATTTTTATCAATACTTTATTAATAAATATTTTATAAAAATTAAAATAAATTTAAATAAAATAATTAATTTTAATTTTAATTTAATGTATAATTGTTATTAGTAATAAAATATTTATTTTATTTTAAAATTAAAAATTAAAAATCACAATAAAAGTTTAACTAAATAACAAATTAAAAAAACTTTGAAAAATATAAAAGGAGGGGGGTGGGTGAGGCACGAGTTAAATTTTAAAAATTTTGCAACTTAGTCCTTTTATTTTTAAAAATTTTCGGTACTGACCGATATATGACAGGTATTATAAATATTGGCCGATTCCAGACGAAATAGGCCGATACTGACCAGAATTTACACCGGTACATAAGTACCCCTATTTCGTATTGTTCTCCGGCCGGTACGGAATGGTATTTAAAATCATGTTTCGAACTTATTAATTTCAATTAGAGTCGAACAAGGCCAAGTAAACTTTACCAAATCTAGTCAAAATTAGGTATGTCAATAGGCCAGGCTAGGCCCTGGCTGTCTTCGGCCTGGCCCACCGACGGGGTGACCGATTTGTGACCCGTCGGGGGCCCGTCCATGATTCTTTTTTAAAAAATCAAAACGACGTCATTTTAAACAAAACCATGCCGTTTCGGGAAAAGTGTGCTGGCCATGGAACGGACTGGGTCAGTCTGTGGCCCATGCTGGGCGACCATGGTCTGCCCGTGGCCCGACCAACCCGGGCTAAAAACAGGCCGGGCCAGGATTGCCATCCTTAGTCAAAATAATGTTATTTTATTTGAATCGATCTAGGTTAATATTTTTAAGCCCAAATTTGGTTCGATCTGATGAGGACTTTGTTCTTTTAATAGTTCAATTGAGTTTGAACTAAGACCAAAGTGACACCATTTTTAATATAATTGGTCAAAACATTGACGTTAAATTTGAACTCAAATTGATTTGAACCGTTCAGAGGAACTAAGTCGAGCTTCTCAAACCCAATCATGATCTTAAGTATAGTTAGCTTGAACTAGTCAAATTGATTTTGTAAGCCTTAATTCCTATTCCTTTCTCATAAATTTAACAGTAACCAAGCAACATCCCACTACCACAAGGTGCATACCCAAACATTCAAGAATATTCAAGTACATATCCTATGATAATGGCATGTTAGAGCAAAAACAAATCCAACTTACACGTGGCATCATCTAACATAATCAGAAGGCATCAAATTTTAAAACCATTCATTGCATTCAGTCACAAAGTCTACATTGTTTCCATTAAACGAATATTTACAAAACCTCATACAGGTTCTAGCAAAAACTATAAAATAAAAGTTATAACTCTCTGACGTCAGCTGACAGACCTCTGAGCCATAACTTAGTCCAAAACGTTCTTCTAATCCAAAATAAACCCTAAGTCTCCTGTCTTGTACCTGAAAAATTACATTGCAATTTTTGATGAGTTTTGCAAACTCAATGAGTGAACCATCATTGATGAATTCACCGGATCACATAAACACATACCATATCTCACAGTTATTCAATCAGAACAGATAAATATTTGTTCAGAAACTCACATAACATGGCATAACATAAGGTTATTCATTACAGCTTTACATATCGTTCAGGAATTTCATACGTAATTGCATGGTACATGCATGAGACTTGTATTTGTTCTTATTGTTGTGACTGAGTGCCTTTCACATACTTATAAAAATTTTGGCCCGTAGGGCTCAATCAGAACAAATTCACGGAGCATAGCTCTACGTGCAGAACATATATATCACGGAGCAAAGCTCTACGTGGAAGCGCTTCAAACTGGCAACTCAAGTCACAACACCTTTATTTGAGTATGCATTTTATGAAATGCATCAAATACTGAATATGTCATATACCACAATCTTATACAAATGCTCAAACAAAGTTTTCACAGTCATCGGACCTAAGTCTGGTATTTAACTATCGTTGAGAATCAATATCATTCGAATTTCATAACAAATCAGAGCACTTCCAACACATGATCACATAACAAACTCCTCGGACCTCAGGTCCGGAATCTAGAAACTGCATACAAGCAATTCACTGATATTGGAAGTTTAACAAATCAAAGTACATTCAAATCAAATCAATCCTAAGAAAACATCTAGGTTGACTCACAGTACGCTCCCAGAAGTTATTGCCTGAATGGTCCGGCAATGTCCAACTGGCGTCCGTTGAGCTCCTCTAAAACATACAGAACACATTCACAAATATCACATTTGTACAAACGTACCAAGCATAACAATGTATAGATAGTATGCACGATGCATGTTTAATGGCAATTCCAGGTATCCTTCCATCAGTTTCTTCACAAACTTCTCTCTCATATCAAAACTCATCTAAGTATAATTATACTTAGGTTTATGCCTCAGTAAAACCATTAACATCACGATTCATTTCTCATTGGCCTCTTTCCACGACACTCTTTCAGGTCTACTATTCACGTGAACTTAGTGGGTGCAATGGATAAATGTTAGTTTACAGAAGATGCATCTTTACAGACGATGCATCCTTACAGAAGAAGATGATTTACAGAAGAAGATGACGTCATCACTGAAGAAGCTGATCACAGAAGAAGTTGGTTTACAGAAAAAAGATGACGTCATCACAGAAGAAGATAACGTCACCACAGAAGAAGATGGTTTACAGACGATAGACGAATGCAATAAGCAGTGGTCAACTACAGAAGAAGCAAAGTCAACCTAAGAAGATATGACGTCATCACAGACGATGTGACGTCATCACAGAAGATGTTTTACCATTAACATAACTTTTCCTACAGATATCGAATTTAATTATTCTTTATTTGGTTCGAAAGAGGATTTCAAGATATACAAATGTTATGAAGATTTCAAAGACCAATTCTATCTTCTTAGGGGTCAAAAATAGAACAGAAGATATAGGATGAACAGTAACTCAGAAGAAGTTTATGAACAGTAACACAGAAGAAGTTTCGGTCACTTAGGCAAAAAGTAGGCGAATGCAAAAGCAGACGAATGCAAGAAGCAAAAGAAGCAATACGCAGACGAATGTAAAAGCAGACGAATACAATCAGCAGAAGAAACAATAAGCAGAAGAAGCAATACAGAAGAAGATGACGTCATCACAGACGAAGCTGATGTCATCACAGATGAAGCAAAAGACAGACGAAGCTGACGTAATCACAGACGAAGCAAAAGACAGACGATACAAAACATAGACGAAGATGACATCATCACAGACGAAGTTGACGTCACCACAGACGAAGCAAAAGACAGACGAAGATGATGTCATCATAGACGAAGTTGACGTCATCACAGAAGATACGTCTTTACAGAAGATAGACGATGTAAATTACAGACGAAACAGAAAGCAGAAGAAACAGAGCCTATCACCTTTCATATCTAACTCTCTACACAAATCTTATACAACATTTGCATTGCTATTTTACCTTAAGCATGAAAACATCATCTATACTACTCCTCTTTTTAGCTTAAGAACACCGAACAACTCAAAAACCCAAAATTCACATAAGCACCAAAATCACAGGCTACTATTCATGCTTGCATTTTATTTCTGCAATTTCGTTCATCTTCTGCATTTGCTTTTGAATTTACCCAACATCCAGAAATCTCATATCTAACTGTTATCTTGATACACTCACGACCTGAATCCTCACCAAAGTCATTCTCTACACTGTAAACCTTCTCATGCATATATATATATATGTATATATTTCCAAAATGCACATATTCATTTACACAGTGGAAACAACATTAAAATCACTTACTTGCTTTAACAAGTACTCTAACACTGAAATGGAAGTCAACACCACAAAAGTATACTAAGTTGCTATTCGGTGATGAAGATTAGGGAAGAGAATTACAATGTGGAGTGTTTCAATGAAGAGCAGAAACTATAGTGGATTCTTCCAACTTAAACATAATAATACGTGGGTTCATTGCATGTCCTTCACGTGTGCTATTTGTCTCCACCGATTCACCATTTGTCATAATCGCAATTAGCCATTTGTAAACCAATTTACCCGGAAATGCCAATGAATGCATGTACAATCATATGAATGTGCAAAACAATATATATGTTACAAGTAACTTATGTCTAACATGCATTTGCCTTAAGTCATATAAACTTCTCATAATTGATTGTTCTAGCCTTAACATAGGCAACGGGATGTTACAATCTTGTTGCTCAAACTTGTCTTTGACTTCAAGGAACGTAGTCTCTATTCTCTTGAACTGATTTTCAAAAGCTTCAAGAGTAAAGAATGTATTTCGTTAGTCTTCTCCACTTCCATCACTGTTTCCATCTTTATTTCTATTATGAGACATGATTAGTTCCTGCAAGAATACGTTAGAAGCCTCACAACACTCCCTCATGTGTTTCTCTATAGAATAGAAGTTCCCACTCGTGTTTTACCAATAATATGGTTTTTCACTATATAATCTCACACTCTTGCCTTTTTCCACTCAAGTGCC
>JAOTAY010000009.1:25148892-25188323 GCA_025629805.1 Erythroxylum baracoense | reverse complement strand
GCAGAGTTTCTCTTTTGAATATATGCAGAAATTTCTTCTCTGTTAAGTGTCAATTGTGGTTGGGAATAAAATTGTTAATTATGTGATGGCTTTTGGATGGGTTTTCTTTAAGTAAATTGTTTTAATTGGAGTTTTGTATGTATGATTTATGTTGTTGGTTTCAGGTCTTGTGATATTGTGTAAGGTGTATATTGACAATAGAGAAAAAAAGGGGATGAAAATGTGTTTTGAATCTTTAATGAATACATTGTAATGATCTAGGCATAATTAGACAAAATTGTCTTTATGAAAGTTGTAGCTCTTTCTCTTAACTTTCTAACGACATAAAGTTTACAATTTTTGGAGATCGAGATTGAAAGTTATGATAGTTTGAAGTAGGAGTATGCAGTTAAGGTTGCATGATCGTGACAACCCCAATTTTTCATGAATGTCACGATCATGCACGATCGTGACTTTTTTGTTCTTCGCTATGCATTTTCGAATGCACGCCCGTGCGTTTTAACACACAGACTATGCGTTTTAACGCATAACCGTGCCCCTCTTTGGCCCCTCTTTTAATTAATTTATTTGTTTGACTCCCAATTTGATTTATTTCATGTCTATTTTATTATTTTATTTTTATTTTTAAAAAGTCCCCCGATTTTGGCATTTTGTCGCCGTGAAATAAGAACTGAGATCCGGGGCTAACAAATTATGTGCATTCGGTCGACCAATCAAGGGTTGTTCACCAATGTTGGATATGATTAAGTGTACACAAATGTCCAGAAGTACTCATGCAGTAGGGACGGTGTATGATATAAATGGCATAAACTTTATGATCATTTAAATCAGTGTCCCATAAGCGATGAGGAGTTAAGAGTTGTGACATATCCACACGTCATTTGGATAATAGTTGAAACCATTCTTAAAAAATTCATAAAAGAGAATTAGCATTTGTAGGATCAGATAGGTGGCGATAAACATGGAGGGGTGACAGAGAGATAGAACAAGCATATAAGGCAGATAAAGCCCAAAGATGCCATAAGGTAGTAACATGGAGAGTATTGTAAAGATGATACATTAGTTTGTAAGGAGCAAGAACATCAAAATAACCAGGAGTGGGTAGAATATCAAATTTGAGAAGTGTAAGATGAAGATAATAAAACAAACTTTGATGGAGAAGGGGGAAGAGGTCTGCAATAGTGGTTGGAGGAGTAGAAAACAAAGGGGAAAATCTTTTTTATATTTTGCAAACTTGGAAAACTTCATTAGCCAAGAAAAAGGAATAAAATGATTCAGAGTAGATGAAGGGATTATGAATATACCTCGCTGAAGAAGAAGAGGGTATTTATAAGGAGGAAAAAGTAGAAAAGCATCTGGAGGCCAAGGTGGATTCTATCTTAGTAGATTGGATAAGCATGAAGTATAAGCTGCCACATGGGGTAACAGCTTTTGTGTAATATATGGACCAGGCTGATAGAATCCACTAATCTCTTTTGGTCGTGCTTTTACTCTGAATATTTGTTTAAATAGAAAGCCTGGCAAGCCAATCCAACTTTTTGGTCTTGATGAGTCCTTGCTTCAGAAGGATAGCACACTCATTTTGGGCGAGCTTAAAATCATCAGGGTTCATCCCTAGATGTGTGGCTTTCGTAGGATTGATATCCTGATTCCTTTTAAAAGGTAGACTTATGAAAAAGTCAGCATTTTTTCAAAAAGGATATGGGTGAGTAAACTGCTTATGTGATTCAGGACAATATTCCAACAATTTGTCTCTCACTGCAGTATATGGTGTAGGAACTTGAGAAAGTTCAAACACATTTTTGATTTTAGTGTATGGACTAAAAAATGATCAATACTTGAGGCTTGTGGGTAGGATCTGTAAAGGTGAGGCTTTATTGTAGACATCCATACCAATGAGAATATCTGGGCCAGGTAGATTGCTTCCAAGTACTTTAGTCCAAACTGTACACTGTGGAAAGAATCACATTCTGATCTTTCTCTTTGTGATAATCCCGATCTTGAATGAATTTCCATCTACAGCTGTGAAATATTTATCATGTGAGGTCCATGCCTCAGAGGGCAAAACGTTAGGCTTCATAATCGTACGCTAGATCCAGTATCTATAAACCCAATAGCTTTGATGGGTCGATCATATTTGTCCTGTTTGAAGAGTTGGATCTGGACATATGGTCGTTGAACTGAAGTATGATTTATTTTCAGACAGGTTTGTTGTAGCATGTACAGAGAATCTTCTTAAGAGGATTCATCTTTAGAGGTTGTAATAGAAACAACAAACGTTGTATCTTCATCTACAATATATTGTTCCTCAATAAGATCTTCAAAGTTATTTGAAGAATGAATAGGCAAAATTGATTACATACGCTTCAATAACTTGACATCTTTCTTTCTTTTGTGAGGACAGGTTCATGCAAAGTGTCCTGGTTGTCCACAGAGGAAGCAACATTCAGGTTTCTGAGAAGGATAGGACCACTTTTTGAAGAATCGAACAAACTTTCTTTTTGTTCCATCTTTTCTCATATAAGTTTTACGTAATGGCTTGTAGCCTTCTATTTGTCTGCGGAACTTTCATCGATGATAGGCATCTGTGATATGAGCTTTCTTCTTGTTGCTACAATCATATTTCTTCTGATCTTTGCACTTAATCTGAAGATAAGGCTTCTTGCAAGCTTGTTTGAGAAGTGGACCACCTTTAATGATATTCTTAAATAAGGCATGTTGATCACGCAACTTATCAAGAAAAGCTAAAGCAAGCTGGTAGATTTCTCCAAGAGATATATTAGCCATATCTCTTTGTAAATAAACTATAGTCCTTTGTAGCTCTAGTTGTAGTTGATCTGGAAGGGATGAAATAATAGTATAACAAAGATTAACATCATTCCATCCATTCAAAAGATAGTACCTTTCCGTTATACGTTGGTAATGCTTCTGTAGATCACGTTTGTCAAGTGAACAACATTTCATTGCAAAATACTCCTGACAGATCTGCTTATCTATAAGCTGGAAGTCACCAATGAATTCCTTATGAATTATTCCAAGAAGAGCTCCGACTATAGTGACTTGGATATACTGAAGTCGACGATAGTCGTCAATACTTTTCCACCATTCTTGTAAAGTACCAGTGAAATGAGAAGTAAACTCAAACAAAAATCATGTAAAGGATTATTCAGTCGAGTCATTTGAAGATCTATCCAGGCATCGAATTCATGCAAGCGATCTCTCCATTTCTTTGGAGGAAGATCATCAAAAGTAAACCAAGGTCCTAAAGTAGGCTTGGTCTGTGTAGCTGGTTGAGCTAGTGCTGATTGAGGTGCTGGTGCAGGTCTGAAAGGTTCAGTACCTGTAGATTCTGCTTCACTTATCTCTGGTTCAACTTCAATAGGTTCAAGCATAGTCATCAGAACTTGAGCTAAATCTGATAGATCAGCTAGTTGGGTGAAAAAATCAGAAGACAATTCAAAAATCTATTCAGATGATGACTCAGAAATTGTTATAGAGACTTCAGTTGTTGGGATAGAGGCTTCAAAACAATCAGAAGCTTGTTCTAATTGACTAGAGGAATCTTCTACAGCAAGTGTAGGTGCAAGAGTTGCTATAAACTCTGTCGAAGGTGCTTTATCCTTCCTAGTAGAGGCGGAAGGTTGAAACTTTGGTGGAGATGTTGGAGGTGTATGTATCTGTAACGGTTTACTCCCCTGACTAACTGGTTCCGATTTAGTATATGTAGGTGATGACTCAGGAACTTGTTCAGGCTTTGGCTTTTTAGGTTTAACTTAAGCTGCTGCCTGAGGATGGATATGCTGTATGATCAAAGGATAGTTGAACTTGAAAACCTTTGAATAGTCAGCTTCTTTTAGATACGTCTAATACAGAGGAGGAGTGTATACTGACTGTGTATTTGGAAATACTTAAGAAGATGAGCCATATACAGTCTTAGATTATGCAGATTGCATACCAGCTTCCGTGCGTTGCATAATTCCTTGCATCTTCCTAAGTTCTCTCGTTTTGACATCGAAGTCAGGTTTACAGTACTGTGTAGCAATGTAATGTCAAAGATCAGCGTCAAGTTGTTGGATTTGAGCTTTGTATGAGCGATACAGGTTTTGGATCTACTTAGAGAAGGAGTCAACTTTATGTTGAGTAGCATAAGTCTGTTGACTGATTCCATCAAGCTTGGAATCAATTCTTCGAAGAACTTTGTTTTGTGCTACTTAATTTGATGTCTGTCGGTTAAGAACTTCATCAGAAGGATTTGAATCAAGTGTTTCTTATGAAGTGATTCTTGTGACTCGAATATAGGGGCTAGAGATAACCCTATGTGTTTCTTCTGTACTCCTGTGTAGTGAAGGAAAATCTCCCTCGTATGGTTGTACCATCATACATGGTATAGGAGTAGGAGCAATAACACGAACTGCTGGCTTAGTCTAGCAAGTAGACGATTTCAGCATCTCATGAAGAGATCTTGGTCTAAATCTTTCTATGGGTAGACCAATAGATTTGCTGGAATCATCTGGATATGAATCATTCTTGTATGGATGATACTATTGCGAAGCCATACATCTAGTTTTAGACTTTTTCTTCTTTCCTCGTCTTCTGGCATATCTCTGATCATCATCATCACTATCTGACTCAGGGTTAAGACAGACTTCACAATTAGGTTCACACATGGATGGGCCAACATCTCATACAAAATGTCCAAGATGATGACTAACATAAACTGGATCTCCATTAGATTTGAAATAATGAATAGGAGGATCAGAATTACCTTCCGTATGTGAAAATACGGGCTGAATCAGCAAGATAGCCCCTAATGTAGACAGATCTTTAATGGGCTTTGCATAGATGGACTTTACCATTATATCCTTTAATGTCTTCAGAATCAGAGGAGTTGTTGTATGAAAAGAGTGTCGATGAGGCGCATGGAACACCTTCTGGTAATTGGTGATCCATTCAGTAGACATCAATTTTTCAAGCTTCACTGCTGGTAATTGCTTCGGGATTTGGATAATAGTAGTCTGATCATTTGAACGATCAGCAACCATGTAAAGAGCATCCGAAGTTGAATTGGGAAAGTCGAGATCTAAAGGATGATTTTGCAGATGATAGATCATTTGGTGATGTAAGGTAGCCATGATGGCTATAGGATTTTGATCTGTTCCAGTGATCTAGATTTGAACTTGCAGTCGTTAAGACAAAGTGGGATCATCCAACTTGACATTGAAATTAGGTGCTATTGTCAGAATGACACTTTCATTGTTGAGAGTAGTCAGCAAGGTACCAATCAAAGCATTTTGGTACGTTGTGTAGGCAATATCTAGAAATATATCCTGACTGTAGTAGGTATTCCCTTTCTTCCATGAAGTGTGAGAATAAGGCGTATAGCTCTGACATGTAGATGCGTATGGTTGTATTCTCTCCAAAAAGAGATCAACTCTTTTGGTATTTCAAACTTTACGCATTGTTATGTTATAGTAGATCTGAGACCATACTGTTCCAATATGGAACTCTTGATGATTTCCTTGTCTTTATGTCTGGACATAGACAATATGCTATGTATATTTCTTGTTCAAGAACGATCACGAGAATATATACTGTACGGACTCAATAAAGATAAAGAGGACTCACACACACGATTTTTTACAACAACATGAGTAATTTCTACTAAATTTTCTATACAATTAAATAAAACACGTTTTATACTTGAAGGTAAACTAGAGTTAGACAAAATAGGAAGATAAATGAACAGAATCGTTGGCTAGTGTTTCCGTACTTATGGTTCTCACTCACTCTCATCCGAAGAGCAAAGACCAAACACATCCCTCGGAAGCACGTCTGTTAATGTAACGTCTGGTTAGTGTTAAAAGACTTTTCCTTTCTTTAAAGATTTTATACTTTGAATGATATCATTATATTGCTACAAATAAATGGAGCCGTCCATTTCTGAGCAATCTTGGGATGCGTCAAAATCCAATTATAGTGTATATATGCATACATATAATAGTGCCAACGACAAAAGCAAAGTCGTTGGATTATACATATTCAAGAATCTGAAGGTGTGGATCAGGAGATGAGATTGAGATCCTGGTCATTATCATCAATAATCAACAATCAAGAAGGAGATTACTTGTAAGATATATATGCTAAGAAGGAAAATGGAAGGAAACGAGTTGGGTTTTTTGTTTGCATGTTCCGGGAGAGGGAGGACCAAACAAGCCCTTGTCAGGGTCTATCATTTAAGCTAACAGAAGAAGAAGAAGAAAAAGGACGTTGTTTGGAGACCCTAATTGCTGTTTGATTTCCTGATTTCTGTTTTCGAGGTTTACCAAGAATAAGCTTTCTTTTTCTTGTTTCATTCTTTTTGAAAAATTTCAAATTAGGTGTATTTTGTTCTGTGTGTTGTTTCATCTATTGAAGTTGAGGACTGTTGCAAATTCTGCAGGTGTTGCTTCAGTTGAAAGATGAGTACTTTAGATGTAACTAGAGCAGAACTTGCTCTTGTAGTTTTGTATCTGAACAAGGCTGAAGCCAGAGACAAGATATGCAGGGCCATTCAATATGGTTCTAAATTTCTGAGTGATGGACAACCTGGTACTGCCCAAAACGTTGACAGATCGACAACCTTGGCTAGGAAAGTTTTCCGTCTTTTTAAGGTTACCTTGATTCCATTTTTTATGCTTTGCCTTAACAGATTTGTATCCTTCTATTCATTGGACACAACAGTTCTGCTTTTGGTTTCCAATGTAAAGATAGCGTCGTCAGCTTGCGGATTTGGGTATCTGTTTTGTTGACAGATACTTAGAATGCAAGTTGTTGATGAGGTTTACAATTCCAGTGTTCTGTCCCCTGGTTTTTCGTATGTACTTTGAAGGAAATAGGTTTAAATCTCATACTGAGTGGTGTTTCTTTTTTCTACTGAACCTGTCACTTGCAGTTTGTCAATGACTTGCATGGTCTAATTAGTCCGGTGCCCCAAGGAACTCCTCTACCACTTATTCTGTTGGGGAAGGTTTGGAACTGCATATGAAATGTTAATTCTGCTAATTGTTCTTCTCTTTTCCTGATGAACTTATCCGTCTGATGGTTCCTTTCAGTCAAAAAATGCTTTACTGTCAACCTTCTTATTCCTTGATCAAATCGTTTGGCTTGGTAGAACCGGCATCTACAAGGTATGGGAATCTCTTCTCTGTTCTGCAGATTGTGTCATACGGATTCGGATGTTGGTGAAAAGTTGAGCCAATTACATATTTAAAAGTTCTTTTCTTTCATTGATCTTATACAGAACAAAGAACGAACTGAACTGCTTGGTCGCGTATCGCTTTACTGTTGGTTGGGATCCTCAGTATGCGCCACATTGGTTGAGGTGCATAGTAATGTATTGTTGATTTAGATATTGTATGATCTTTGATATATGTAATTCTGTGGAGGAGGACTAGTGATTTTTCCATGGTAGGTGGGGGAACTCGGGAGGCTTTCTGCATCAATCAAGAAGTTAGAGAAGGAGCTTGAGAACAGTGATAAACAACAAGTATGTATACCTTATAGCATCTTTGTTGGGTCGACTGTTATGATTACTCCCATTTCACGTGTTACTGTATCAACTGACTGCAGAATGAGCATTACCGAGAAAAACTCCAAATTTCGAATGAAAGGTCATTAGCTCTTGTCAAGGCCGCCATGGATATCGTGGTTGCGGTGGGGCTACTTCAATTGACACCTAAGAAAGTTACTCCTCGTGTAACAGGAGCCTTTGGATTTGTCACCTCACTAATATCTTGTTATCAGGTATATCTTCGGAGCTTTATAGAATCCTTATTGTGATCCCTTTCATACTCATCATTTTTCACTAATGATTAGTAAAATGAAGAGAAACTAATAATGAACATGTAACAAGTGTGAGGAGTTTTGATCTGCTCATGGACATCTATGCACCTTGAAGCTTGTTTATTTATAGATTTCTGCTCATTGTTCTGCAGTTGCTTCCATCCCGGCCAAAGTCCAAGACAGCATGAAGACGAAACAGATATACTCAAAAAGTTCATGTGTCATTTAAATAATTGTTGTAAAACTCGTGAGACAAGTAGTTGGTTGTGTAAGGTTTTTAGCCACTGTTCATTATGCTATCCTCTGGAATAGTAATGAATGAATAAAAGTACTGATATTATTCTAAGTTCCAAGCTCAGATTTGAAGCAGTCCTTTAGATTCTGCATAGCTTTTTAATGTATATTTGACTGTCCCTGTTTACGGATTGTTTATTCTATGCATATCAATCTCTTGTCTAATCATATCGACATTTCCTCCCAACTTTCATGGTGGATGAGACAAGGGCATATGAATCTTTGGTTGAGACAGCAATCATGAGAATAAAGGCAATCCATTAGAATTGGCAAAATGCCTTGCAAAGGTTCCAGTTTCACTCAATAGTTACACTCTCATCAACAGAAGCCATTACAATTTTTTGACTTGTTATTCTTTCAGAAAGCAGAAGAGCAGAATAGATGGTGACTTCAGTCAGCAAAATCAAATTCATCGTCCTCGTCTGACTCGTCGTTCTCTCCATCCCAATCATATTCCTCAACCATAACCACTTGACCCCGAAGCATGTTCACAATCTGCTCCAAGTTCCCTGCTAGCCTTGGCAGGGACGCATTTCGTAATCTACATGGTTCCTCTTCAGGTAAGCTTGGTCCTGGATGGGTATAAGCCTGCGCTTTTAGCACAAATTTTCCGGATGGTTCAACTATTTCTGCACTAAAAGCAGGCCATAATGGCCGACCAACGGCTTGCACGTGGCAGATGCTGTGATATCACAATCAAGACGTTAACACCAGAAGCTATACACAACAATGACAAGAACAGTTCTGCATTAAATGAAAACCTGCACCATTTGGTACAGTAAGACTTTTTATCAAGAAGTAAATTTGGAAAATGAGAAAATGAGAAAAAACACAGGCCTAGTTTTTCATCCATCAACCACATCTGACTGCATCTTCATAATTTGGTTTTTTGTTGAAAAGGCCTGTTATATTGTCCAGATGATAGTTGCAGTAAGTGTCGAATTAAACAAAAGAATAGAGTGAAGAACTAACCATATGTAGAACAAGCCATCTATATCTTGTCTTTGAACCCTACCCAATAGCTCAACCTGCAAAATTCCACCAATGCAAAGAACTGGCTCTGGAAGTTCAAACCTCTGCAACCGATTCTCCTGTTCAAGAAGAAGAGATATGATAATTAGCACTTCTCTTGAGAAACAATGGAAAAACTATATGTGCTCCAAGACATAATAGACAACAACCAGATAAGAATGTAGCTGAGAATGCATGCAGATATGCAAATTATAATCAGAGTTAGCAGTTGATAGCCTCCTGTGACGGTATAGCACAATTTAAACCAAAAATTTTGAAAGACAAAACACGTTGGGTTAACCTGAGCCATTGGAAACTCTGGAGAAGTGTAAGTCCACACGAACTTGTCATCAGGACAACAATCTGGTCGCTCACCTACGGGATCTTGCACTGGAACTTTGGCATGACCCATCCTAAAGCGCACAGCTTTAGCAGAATATATAGGATAACCCAACTGAAAATAAGCTGCAATCAAAAAAGAAACAAAAAAATATGCTGCGTCAATAAAGGACAAGTGAAAAGAACTCGGGAGATCAAAAAGACCATATGTCAAAAAGAACAAAGATTGATTCAAAAGAGTCCATGAACCCAAAAACTTTGAAGACTAACCTCGAAAAGGATGTACACCGATCTCAGTGATCACACAAATATCAGAATCCAACTTATATATGAGTGTCTCGGGCACTGCAGGGTTACTTTGCCCTTTACTAGACCAGTACGAAGCTCTCCTTGCAACAATGTCCCTAGGTTCAAGAGTATTACGAATGCTCTCAAGTGGATAATTGTCAGTGCTGGAAGCACTTATTGCATCTGAAACGCACTCTGTAAGAGGAAACGATGAGAAACCTCGTGCAAGAAAGCTATAAGCTCTGTGTTCCGTCTCCAGGTTTTCCCATTCCATAAACTTGCTGCTACATCCAACTTCCAAAGATTTATTTCGACCACAGTTAGGCTCGGTGACACACACAACTCTGTCAAGGCAAGGGAACATTCTCAAGCATAGCTGCTTAGAAAGCCCATTTGCAACCACTGAACAGGACAAAGAATCCAATCAATCAAGCTCACTGAATTGAATATCCAAATAAAGCTCTGAATTTACATTATCAAATGATCTAGAGGCAAAAGAAAGTAACAACTCACCAAAATGTCGCCAAGAACGAGAGACAGAACTGAGGCGGACAAGATCAGCTGGGTCTTCCAAACGAGTGAGGATCTTTAACGACATATCATGGTCTAGGTAGTTCAGAAAGTCGACGGAGGTCTCCATTTGAAGGAACTGACCAACACAATTATCAAATTTCACTCTTTGTGAAGCCCGATACCTAACTAGAATGTAAAAGCACTGTCAAGAACACAGATTACAAATCAGAACTCAAAAAGATTGAATTCTTCAAGAAAAAAAATCACTGCAGAACCGATTCCGTAGTTGAGAAAAAGACCAGCCAACCAAAGAACCGTTGGGTTCAAAAAAGGAGGAGAATTTTCCCAGAAGTAAGACAGTAGCGAATTGCTTACCTTCTTGAACCACCGAAACAGTGTCCAATTGCCCACAAAACTCCAAACCCTAGAGAGACAAAGATGAATCACATACCTATCCATACACATCAATGGAGAGAGAAAATTGAAACAGAAGAGGTTAAGATGATCACCAGAGCGGAGACAAGGAGAGAGAGAGAGATAATGATGGCATCATTCAACTCGCCCCCATAATCCTATTTGTACATTGGCCCCTCAATTATTATTGTATTTTTTAAAAATATATATTATTTTAATTTTTTAATATTATGACTTGACGTCTATTTTTTAATTTTACAATTTGAATTTAATTTAAAATTAAGTTCGGTTAAGTTTAAATACTTAAAAATTCAATTTAATTATAATTAGAATAATATTATTTAAAAATATAGTCAAAATATGTATCTTTTATAATTAAAATAATTATGATTCCTTAACTAAGTAGAGTCAAAACAATTTATCATTGTTGGCTTATCTCATATTTGACAACCAACATTCCCTTTTCTTTGTAAACTATGTCAATCAGGTACTTCGTACTAGATAAGTTTTGTATGACAAATTCGATCGAGAGAACGTAAATAGAAAGATTCAAATACAGAACCTTTTGACCTTATATTCCTCACTTCACCAACTTGATCATCGCTAGAGAACTTATTTTTATATACACATTACATAATTAATTAAAATCCAATTCTTACATCTTTTTCAAAATTTATATTTTGGTTGAAATATGATTAAGGATAGGTTTGATAATTTCTTATCCCTTCGAGGCCCGGCTCGAATTCAATTCGAAACTCGTTTGAACTTGAATTGCACAATTCAACGACATTTAGACCGTCTAAAATATTGTTTTAATTTTACTTTCAAAAATCTAACGTTAAGATCAAAATAACATTGTTTTAAAAAATTAAATTAAATTAACATTGTTTTAGTACGGGTATTCGGTTTGAGCCTGACTCAACGTTTAGTAAGATTCTTTAATTTGAATGCAAATACTTATATTTTATACATGTTTGACATGTATACAAGAATCTTTTATATATTTTATTATTGCGTAGAAAATTGTTTCATTTGATCTAAATCTTTTTATTATATTTAGTGTAGGACATGCAAAGTAGTAAGAAATTTAGGTTTTCATGAAAGTCTTCTGTATCTCTGTAATGATTGAGTTTTTATCTAATATTTTATTAGAAAGACTCATCCTCTATAGGTATAATTATTTATTATTTCTATTTTTCAATATTTTAAAAATCGGTAGAATAAAATATTTAAGATTTAAAATATCAATTTATTGATATACCATATAATTTATTAAAAATCCATAATATATATATTATAGTATATAATATAACTCTCTTAATTCAAGTGTTAAATTCAATCCTTATTTAATTAAAAATTATTAATTTATTAATTAATTTATTCAAAACACTTGTTTTATAATAATTAAGTTCTAACGCTCACAATTAATAATTAAGTTCTAAAGCTCACAATTGCCTTAATATCAATAATTTAAAAATCTAACTAATTTAACCTATTCAATTATAAAAATTTGAAATAGTTAATTTTAAAATCAGACAGGATCGACTGATTCGACCAAATTAACCTTGAACTGACTTGATTTTTGGTTCAATTTTTAGCATTAACTGTCATGAATGAAAACTGACTGGTTAATTCTGAATCGTGAAAAACCGTAAATACAATTCTTCTTCTTCACGACGAGACACCAACAGACCCATACAGTGAAATCTTCCCTAACATGCAAAATATCATATGAGAGCCTAGCCCAATCCTTACTGTTGGGGCCAAGGCATGAGGCAATAGGCCCAAGTTCGATGAGACCAAATGTAGCGCTTTTTGCGCCCGAGCTTGAGCACAATTCATCCCTACCCAAAATTTTTTAAAAAATTAAAAATCCAAAAATAACTTCATTTTGCTTATAAGAGTCAGTCTCAGGCTAAGCCGGGCCTAGCAGCCCCAACCTGAGCCCAAGTCTTGCTCGAGACCCGATTTTTTAAAAAAATCGGGTCTGGGAACAGATGCAAGCTGAGCCCAAACCCAATTGCCATTTGATGACAACTTGGAATATATTTTAGGTGAAATTTAAAATTTTAAAAGGTAAAACTTAATATAATCATATTCAATTTAAGTTGAATTTAATAACAAAGAAATTCTACATCATCTTCGCACCCAATCTGAAATCTCGCAATAAAACGAAATTTGGGGAGGTCTGATAGTGCACAACCTTATCCTTACAGAATAAAGAGGTTATTTCCGGTAGATTCACATGTAAATGTGACAATGAAAAAAATGATACAGGTTAAAAGAGTAGATATGTAAAACTATTATGCTAAAAAGTATGTAAATAAAATTAAAATAATTGAATAAATGAACAGAATAAAAGAAAAGGTCGATTGTACATAATTATAATAATTAAAATTTATAATTAATTGTAATTATAATTATATAACATATAATCTTTATTAAATAGAGTAATTGATAAATATAATGAAATCAAGCCTACTTAACACTCAATTAACCAAATTTGGTTAACAGGTTTAGAGCCATGAAATTATGATCAAAGAGCAGGAGCAAACATTGCACAGCCAAAGAAAAATAACAAAAATGCTTGATATGCTCATTCAATTTCAGGAAGAAGCTCCACGAGTATGGTCCAAAAAATCATACTCGGGTCCAAGTTGTGCTCGAAACTCAATTAATCTTGAGACTCGTAGTTAGAGTTTGATTAGATCCGAGCAACCCGAAACCTTATTAGTTAGGATTAAATCCGATTATTTTTAAAATTTTTAGAATTTGAAAATAACGTAATTTTATTCAAAATGATATTATTTTTATTTGAAAATTTAAGATTTTAGATCAAGTCAAACAGTTCGATTCTAAGATTGGCCTAAAATTCAAAATGAAAAAAAGCTTGAATTCGATACAAAATCCGTTTAATTTAAATCAATTTTATTAAGTCCAAACTAAATCAGACAGCCAAATTCGAGCCAAAATGTCAGACAAGATTGAAGCTTCAAGCCGAGAATCGGAATCCAAACATAAGAATCTGGAATTGAGGGGGTGACATGAGATGTATTAATCGGAACCTTATCCAGAACAAAGTTGTCGAAAAGGGTCACAAGTACAAGGTCATTTAGATTCGTCGGTGTCAGACTCTGCTGCTACCTGTCAGACACCAACTAGCGTTGATGCTTGAAAGGAAGCTTTTCATCCGAACCAGGAGCCACTTTGGGCTGAAGCTCCAGTCTTCAGTCCAAGGCCCACAACCGAATCCGATTTTTTTATATATTTTTAATTTAAATCGGTTTTAATATTTTCTGTCATCCTTAATTTAATTTCTATTTTAATCAAAATCAAAATAAATCAAGAATAAGAAAACAAAATAATTATAACTGACTTCGTAAGTTATAATTATAACCAGCAACTAATAACACTTAGTATAAATTCTATTTAGGCTCGGGATATGAAGAATCGTAATATTAATCAGAAGATTAACTCGATTAATCAAAGACAAAATGAATCTCACTTCACGCTTAAAAGGGCGTAATTGATACTTTTCAATAGAGTTGACAATAAACTTAAATTTGACCTAAAGTATTATGATTATACTTGAATTGATCAGAGGCTAGAAGTTAAATTGGTTTAGATTAAATATGATTAAGTATATTTTGATTTTAAAAAATTAAAAATGATATCATTTTTATTGAAAATTTCAAACTTTGAGTCGAGCAACTCGAGTTCGAGTCTAGCCTAAAGTCTTAATTTTTTTAAATCTTTCATTTTTAATAAAAATTTTAAACCTTGAGTCGAGTAACTCGAGTTCAAGTCTGACGTAAAGTCTTAGTTTTTTTAAAGCTTGAATTTAGCTTGAAGTCCAAGCAAATCAAACTCACTAACTTTAAGTTTGGGTAGACCAAGCAATTGGAGATGGTAATTAAGCCCGGGCCAATTAGATGTTGAGTGGCCCTCAAGTCAAACTCGGGCTACACAATTCTAGCTCAACCTGAGGTCCAATAATTATTGTAAAACTGATGTCTTTTTTATTTTTATTAAATAAAAATAAAATTTGGTCGAGTCAAGTTATTTTACTCGATCAAGTCTCGGGTCAAATCTAAATCCTAGTAGAAGCTATTGGGATAAGTAGGTCTAGTCTAACTCATTGTCATCTCTACTAGCAATCTTTGTTATTTCTACTTTCCATAGTATTGGACCGTACTCATTATTATCCCTACGAGCAATCCTTATTATTTCTACTTTTCATTGTAATTGAAGTTTCTATATTAACTAACTAAAGGTTAGTTCTCACATGTGACTGGAGTCACTAGCACAAAGTCTAAGATCTAGACGTGGTCCTATTTCGTCGGACCCACTGCAACCAAGTTATGGTTCGTTTGTCCTTTATCAACCAAAGCCCGCTGTTTAAAGGAAAGTATAGTTCAGCTTTCTAATATTGCTTCAATGGATTAAAGTCAATATTCCTCTTAAGTTGTTGTGTTGGTCCGCGCAATGTTCTTTTTTTTAATAATTATATTAGGTATCTAAGTTTAGTCGGACTAATCCTAAATCTCTAAGACCCCACCCCAAGAATCTTAGAGGATGTAAATATAAAATCCTAAGATCCCTCAGGTTCTTACGTAGCCGGTACACTTCTGCGCACAAAGAGTCGTCACATACTTAATTGGTCGACTGCTGATTGATCGTTGGCCCCCTACTAAGCATCAGGTTCCCAGCAGCCCTCGGGTTCTCTAGTAGCTTCAACTCCCACACTGCTGCTGGAAGCGAGACGTCCGTAATTGACTAGATCAAAGAGCTGTGCCCAAGGGGTTAGAGGATCATCAATAGAACAAATTTCTCATTTCTTCTCCTTTGGCGTGACTCGAACTCAAGACCTCCTGTAAAGGAGAGCCTTAAGTGAGAAGCTGAAGCTTATGTAATTATTCATACGGGTCATTTAGAAACAACCTCTTTATTAATTAAGAATAAAATTTGTATTACTAAATCTTTCAAATTTCGTGCCTCAGCGAGATTTCTATTAAGTATTATTATTGTCGTTGATATAAAAATTTCATAATTATTATTTTTATTTATATTAAATTAATTTTCTTAGATACACGAGCAATTTAGGTATATTTAATACAT
This sequence comes from Erythroxylum baracoense, assembly GCA_025629805.1. Taxonomy (NCBI): domain Eukaryota; kingdom Viridiplantae; phylum Streptophyta; class Magnoliopsida; order Malpighiales; family Erythroxylaceae; genus Erythroxylum; species Erythroxylum baracoense. The sequence continues at coordinate 25,172,525 of JAOTAY010000009.1, read as the reverse complement.
GAGTTTAAGTTTAAGATAAATACGTGAGTAGAGGGTGTATGTTTGAGATCAGATCTTCTGTATTAGTTATGATATTTTTATTATATTCTATTAAATCTTATTCACATGTTTACGTGAACTTTATATAAATATATAGATAAAATTTAATAAAATATGATTAAAATAGAATTAAAAAAAATTGACATCGTATGTTTAGGTGTTTGAATTTGACGTCATGAGTTGTTCATTTAGGATAGAAACCTGTGAATAATAGTACAAGTGGTTTTGTCAGTTGTAGTCCTGAAACTTTAGTCTCGGTGCCATCAAACTCTAGATCCCACCTCGGACAGTTACGCGACGGACTACGTACGCACCTGCCGTCGTCCTTGTCTTCATAAGTCTCAAATCAAATTGCTTTAAACGTAAAACCTACGTTTCAGCCACATTTAATCACAATCACTAACTAACAAAAACCGAACTCTTCAATAAAAATTTTAATTTAAAAGAAGAAATTCACATCTTTAGCAATAATTAAAAATATCTAACCGATTCGGTCAACTCAATTGTAAAAATTTTAAATTAATTAATTTTTTTGTTAAGCCACTATTTCATCACAATAGCTTAAGTTGTTGTGTGAGATCAACTTAATTGGTTTTATATATTCTCTAACACACCCCTTTAAGTGAAAGTTCTTTGGGCTTGAAACTTGCACAGACTTATTTTATCTTGTGCTTAATTTTATAAGTAGGTGGTAGGATTCGAACTCACGACCATTTGGTCACAGAGGCTCTAATACTATGTTAAGCGATCATTTCATCACAATAATTTAAGCTGTTGTGTGAGGTCAACTTAATTCGTTTTATATATTCTCTAATATTTTTAAAACTGATTGATTTATTAATTAATAGTCAATTTTTGAAAATTAATAAATTTTTATTAATATAAAAAAATTTAAACTTTTTGGTATGTTTTATTTTATAATTATGTTAGACTTACACACAGAGATGGACATACCTGACTAGGATTTCCTACAACTGAAAACAACCAAAGAATAAAAGTTCCTCTAAATGTCTGCTTCCTCTGTTCCTGCGGTGCATGGACTTTAACAGCAGCTCAATTTAGGACAGAAAGACAGCCTGTGTTCGGCTTCTTTCTAATCGAAGGAACCAACGAACTCACGCGCTTCCTTCCATCCGTCGTCTCACTTTTCCGATATTCTGTGCCTACAAAATAAGCATCCGTTTATTTAATTTTTATTGGTATTATTTATTGGATAGATTAATATTTATAGAATAAGGTAGGCACAGAATAATAAAAACATATGATCTATTCCTTACAAAACCACTTTTCTGAAGGGATGACGCTTGTTCAACAGGTTATGCTTGATTTTTTAGTTTGATTTTTTAAAAAAATCATGACTTGAGCTACGCTCGAGCTTGAACATGTCATTTTTTATTTTTATTTAAGCATAAAAAATTAGATTAGATCAAGTTGAATCAGAGTCAAGTTCAGATTCAAGCTCACAGTGAAAGATGTCGGGTAGGATTCCTGGGCTCGTTTTTGTCCATTGTCATCTTTACTTTTCTCATACATGGAGATGGCCATTTTTATTCAACCCGCCTTTACCCATCTCGAAATCTATAGATCTTATTTGAGATGATAGACTTTTAGATTGAATTTAAGTTCGGATTGCCAACTTATTCCGACCCGAAACTTGAATAAAAACATTGTTTTGAGTAATATTATATCGTTTTGAAAATTTAAATTAAATAAATTAATCGTAAGTTCGGGTTGCCAACTCGGTTTGACCCAAACTTGATTATAAACATTGTTTTAAGTAGTACTATGTCGTTTTTGAAATTTCAAACTAATTTAGTCAATCCAATCAAACTTCAACCTTAACTTGACCTGGAACATGAAAATTCAAGCCAACGTGAAACCTACTCACACACAAGAGCGACTTCGAGAATGAAGGTGGACAAACCACTTTCACCACCCACTTTGTTGTTAAAGTAGCTAAATAAGATCCTATCTTCATCCAGGATGACATTGTTTGATGGTAATTCTTTGGTATTGGATGTCAGTGATTTGTAGTATAAAGCTTGGGGTATTCAAGTTCAGCAAGTATATCTGGAAGGGAATAGGAGTGCCGATAGGTTGGCCAATTTAACTTTACTATCACATCCTAAATTTCATGGTATATCTGGAAGGGAATAGGAGTGCCGATAGGTTGGCCAATCTAACTTTACTATCACGTCTTAGATTTCATGTGCTTCAGTGTCCTTCGACAAAGTGTATTGAGGCTGTCCAACAAGATATGCAGGGGCCGGTTTTATATCACAGGGTTATGCGATAGTTTTGTCTTAGTTTACTCTCCTTTGCAACAAAAAAAGTAGCTAAATGACTTCCCGTTTGATTTTAGGGGTAATTACAATTTTCTAATTGTTTTTTAATATAATAATGATTGATAAATTTTTTTAATATAAATTAAGAATTAGTTGATAAAAATGCATAGTTTCTCTTCCAAAAGTTACCTCTCTAATAGATGAACGCATTAGATATTTACCTAAACTAGTATGACTTTGAGCGAATCTCACGTTAACCCCAAAACATTGGTCTCTAACTAGAAAAATAAAAACTTGAGTGACTTTCACTTAATTGTTATTGTTGTTGTTGTTTATTCGTTGTTATTATAAAAAAAAGGAACCGTATCTACCCGAGACGCAATCGCTTATGTAAATGTATATATGAGATAGATTGGATCAATATTGAAACAACAAAAATAGAACAACTAATCTGGGGTGATATCTACTACCATATTAGTAGATATGAGATAGTTAACCATTTGTTGTAGTAACTCAAAAGTTGTTGACTTGTTCTTTAATAATAATGACTTATGCCTTTATAACTTCATCTAACTATTCCCTCATCTCCTTATGCATTTGTGTTTATAGGTTATGTATTTGAATTATATTATATGCTTAATTCCAATACATTTGCTTTTTATTAGACATGGTCAAATCCGGCCTGACCTGAACTAGTTAAGCCGATTAAGAAAAATGTTATTTTAAAATTTGTTATATTAAATTTTAGATACGATTCAGTCATAACTAAATAACAAAAATCGAATTGACTCTAAGTGATGTGAATATGTTCTTTTAATATTTGATTTTGAGGTTTAATCGAATGATTAGTCACACTAATATCCAGTAAACCGAAGATTACCTAATCTCCAACCTATTAATCAATTGATAGAGGTAGGAAGCTCGTGTGTTACAATCAAACTGTACCCTTTTATAGGTAAAAGATATTCTTCTATCTCCATCAAAATGGAAAGAAGATTGTGCACAAAATCGTGTAATTATACAAGAATCATACACAATTCAGGAAGCCCTATGTACCTTCCTATTTTATACTAATTTTGTTGATTAGGGAGAGTTAGTCAAACTAAACCGTTTCAATCGGTCTAGTAATGAAAACTTTTAATTGATTAACTTTTTAATTTAATTTTCAACTTTTCGATTTTATTTAGTTTAATAATTTTTATTGTTAAAAATCAATTCGTTAATTAATTAATTAATTAATCATTTTTGAATACTAATCAGTCTGTTAGAAATAAAATAAATTGATTAATTTTTATTTTATAATTTTTTCTTCAATTTAAAATTAAAAATTTTGACATGTAAGAATAGTTTTCTGCAATTATTTTTCAAATTCTTTAATTTTATTTAATCTTTAACTGTTTTATGACAGTCTAATATCGGTTGAACCTCTTAAACCTTAAAACTCATGTCTTACAAGTTTAACATCCGGTCTACTTTTGAAAACTTTGTTTGTTACTACAATTTTGTTTTATGATTGTCTTGAATTGTGTTTGCTTCTTGGTGGGAATATTTTTAATAATGAACCAATCAAGCCATATATAAAAATTTTACACTAAAATGGGAAAATCAAAATAGTAACAAGAGCTTAAAATAGGTAAAAGAGTAGACAATCCCAAACTCCCGAATAGCTACACAAACAACTAACAAGGTCGTCTTAATTCAGACAAACCTGTGAAAGATCCTGACGCCTTTAACCACTTCACGAGAACAGCGCGTAGGCGCGTGTAATAAACTTAACCCCCATTGACCAACTCCCATGTAACACACTCAAAACTCAATGCCTTGAAAAGTTCACTCGTCACCTAAGTTTACTCCTCCAGTCCTCTCTTCCCTATAAACACTGAATTTTGTCTCTTTCTCGTATAGTTTGGAGCTTTCTCGTCGATTTCAATGGCGGTTTCGCTCTCTAATATCTCCTCCAAGACCAAAAAAGCCAGTCTTTACAAGGTCACTCTCGTTACAATTCTGTGCGCAGTCTTTTACTTGGTAGGTTTCTATCAGAACTTTCGTGGCAATGTTCCCACCGCCGCCTCCACCGCCAATATCATTTCCTGCCGGCAACAAATCCGCAACACAACCACCCTCGACTTCGCTGCACATCATTATGACCCAGACCCTCCATCCACGGCGGCGCGTGCCATCAACCTGCCACCATGTGATCCCAAGTTCATCGAGTACACCCCATGCGAGGACGTCCAAAGGTCCCTCAAATTCGACAGAAACAGGTTGATATACCGAGAGAGACACTGCCCTGGAACAAACGAGCTCCTGAAGTGTCGCATCCCGGCTCCGTTCGGCTACAAGACGCCGTTCCGGTGGCCTGAGAGCAGGGAATTCGCCTGGTTCGCCAACGTGCCGCATAAGGAGTTGACGGTCGAGAAAAAAAACCAGAATTGGGTCCGGTTCGAGGGTGATCGGTTCAGGTTTCCCGGAGGTGGCACCATGTTTCCTCGTGGAGCTGATGCGTACATTGAAGATATCGGAAAACTGATCAATCTCAAAGACGGGTCTATAAGGACCGCCATCGATACTGGCTGTGGGGTACGTAGAACTTTCTCTCCATGTCTGCTCCTAACTTTCCATTTTTAGAAGATCCGGACCGTCCGGTTGAACCAGATGGTCATTTAACGCTTAAGATAGGGTGGTTTTAGGTTTCTATTTAATTAATATAAGATTTGGTTTCTATTAAGAAATTAATTATGACATTAATATATTTGATTTTCAGGTCCTACCCTTTTGTTGTTATATGAAATTAAGTCCATTATAACTTAACAATAGAAACAATATCACAACAACATCCAATAAAAGTCTCGTTGCAATGTACAGACTTGAGAGGTTCAGTAATACACAATCTTACTCTTGCGAAATAGAAATACTGTTCTTAATTTAAAAAAATTTAAATTATAAAATTAAATTAGGTAAAAAGTAGGTTAAATTGGGTATTTTCTGATATTGAAAATTGCAATAATTGGGAAGAGCATTAAATTTTTAGAGCCAAATAGGGAAATTTGGCAGTATTTTTCTGAGATGTGTGAACCCTGTATTTGGGGTTAAGTAAACTGATCATGTGAGTAGGTTGCCTACTGTTAGAAAAAATTGAAAGCTACAAGTTATGGAACTTTTGACAAATAGGCATAGTAATTATTAAATACCTTTATTTTTATAGGAATATTGATTTTGAAATTACTTAATTATTTATTATTGAATTTAAATACCATTATTATGATTTTATTTTATGGTTATTATGATTAATATGTCTAAATTATATATTTAATAATAATAACAACCAATAATATTAAAAATCAATAATATAATTAGGTTTATTAAAATAATATTTTTAAAATTTTAAATTTACAGTCAATTTTGTATTATTTAGTTTTGGATTGTAGTAGAATACCTTTCAAGATGGGCCATGTCTATACCTTAAATTATTTCTTTTATAAAAAATATGTTAATTAGAGTTAAAATTTAAGTTAATATGTCTTAATCACTTCTCTAATACCCTTCAAGTGTAGTCAAATACCTAATGACTAAGATTAGCTAAATCAACATTAAGATAATAATTATAGTTGAAACCCACAAATTCATCTTAATGAGTACCCTTTTTGCTAATTCCACTATCTAGGTCAACTTTCTTTTAATAATATAATTAATTATATTTCATAGATAACAAATTAAATTGTGCTTAATTCTATATTTTTTTAATTACATGTTAAAATTTAAAAATTTTTAGTTTAATAATTAACTTTTAAAAGTTATATAAATTAAATTAAAAGTTTATTTTTGCTGATACAGTATGTCTGTCAATTTTTAATTGAGCACCTATCTATGAACGAATTTTGAATGTTTAATCGTTAAATTAAAATTTTGATACTAAATTAAATGTTTTTAAAATATTAGATATTTTTAATTTGTTATTTCTAATAATAATATTGAAAATTTTACTTATTAAATAATAATTTCTTTTTAATTTTTTTAAAGGTGGCTAGTTGGGGGGCTTACCTTTTGTCGAGGAACGTTTTGGCGGTGTCGTTTGCTCCAAGAGACACTCATGAAGCTCAAGTACAGTTTGCTCTTGAACGTGGAGTTCCTGCACTCATTGGGGTTATTGCATCGATTAGGCTACCTTACCCTGCAAGATCCTTTGATATGGCACATTGCTCTCGTTGTCTCATTCCTTGGGGTCAATATGGTAGGTCAAGTCCTTCCTTTTTTTAGTTTTTCTCAATGACAATGAGTCGGGTAGGTCTGGATTTCTTAAATCTCAAACGTGAACATAGGAAAAAAGTTTGAGTATGAGTTTAAATTCGAGTTTGATCAATGATTGAGCTCAATTTGATATAATTCAGTTCTAGTCTAACTACAGGTTGTTCAAGTTCGAGTCGGATCAAAACCACAGCCCGAACCTACTTAGTTACATGATGATTTGAACATTTGTTTTGGTTAATAATGTGGAGGATTGTTCTTGCAGATGGACAATACTTGATTGAAGTTGATAGAATTTTACGTCCTGGAGGGTATTGGATACTGTCAGGGCCACCAATAAACTGGCAAAACCACTGGAAAGGTTGGGATAGGTCAAAAGAAGATCTTAATTCAGAGCAAACTTCAATCGAAAACGTAGCCAAAAGCCTCTGTTGGAAGAAACTGATTCAGAAGGGTGACATTGCAATTTGGCAGAAACCTACCAACCACATTCACTGCAAAGTAGTCAGGAGAGTTTACAAGCGACCTGCTTTCTGCGACGAATCACAGGACCCTGACACTGCGTGGTATTTTCTAACTCACAACTTGAATGGTATCTGTCAATGTTTACTGTTTCCATATTCTTTAAGATGATTCCAAAACCAATCTGATGATAAAGACAATGGCCTATTCATCTTACTTTCTTCCTGATGAAGCCTGAATCTATTGGTTACCTGTCCCAACCACCAAATTTCTTATAAAGTTGGAGCTTTTTTCATATTCTTTATTCAGTTCCTGAGGCAAGTAGACTTTCCCATGTGCCAAACACTATTTCTAGGTACACCAAATTGGAGACTTGCTTAACACCACTACCTGAAGTATCAAACATAAAGGAAATAGCAGGTGGGAAGCTGGAGAAATGGCCTCGGAGATTGACTGCAATTCCCCCCAGAATAAGTAGTGGAAGTCTTGAAGGTGTTACAGCAGAAACTTTCCAGGAAAATACTGAGTTGTGGAAGAGAAGAGTAGCATATTACAAGACAATAGATTATCAGTTGGCAGAACATGGACGATACAGGAACTTGCTTGATATGAATGCGTATCTGGGAAGCTTTGCGGCTGCTCTCGTCAATGACCCCATGTGGGTTATGAATACTGTACCTGTTGACCTAAAGATCAATACTTTAGGAGCTATCTACGAACGTGGGTTGATTGGAACATATCAGAACTGGTAAGCTAAAACCTGAAGCCTCTTTAGATCTAGTAGTAATGCATATAATTAGGTCAATCATTGGCACATAGGATTAACGAGTCAGGTCAGACCATGTTTTCATAAAACTTAAACCCAAACTCAATTTTATTTTAAAAATTTGAAATTGACTTGAAGACTAATCGACTTCGCTCAAATTTTCGAGTCCAATCGAGTTTTAAGTTTCGATTCGATTGCTACATGCCAAACCTATTAGCACATGTTAAAGCAAAATTTATGGTATAAACTAACCAATTATACCTGCCTGTGGAAAACTTTAACAGGCCAATCACGCACACAGACACACACTATTCCCACTAGTTTCTGATAGAGATTAACTTTGTAAAAAGCAGCAGGTAAACCACCATCTTGTAGTTTTCTACAGTATCTGGTACCAACATTTAAGAAATGTTTGTTTCTTACAGGACACCCATGATCCAACCTTATTCATGATGTTACAGGATAAATATTATATTTGTCCCAGTCTGCCTGGTAAGGATTGATGATATTAAACTAATGGTTTTTTTCATGTTCAGGTGTGAAGCAATGTCAACTTACCCAAGAACTTATGACTTCATTCATGCTGATTCAATCTTCAGCCTTTATCAGGACAGGTAATTCACGAATTTGTTTATTGTGTCATTGACTAGAACGAACATGCAGAGGCTCCTGTCAACTTTCCTGACAAGCTTTCTTGCAGATGCGAAATGGAAGATATTCTTCTGGAGATGGATAGGATCCTGAGACCAGAAGGAAGTGTAATTATCAGAGATGATGTGGATATGATCCTGAAGGTGAAGAATATTGTGGATTCCATGCAATGGGATGCTAGAATTGTGGATCATGAAAGGAGTCCTCATGAGAGGGAGAAGATTCTTCATGCAGTTAAGCAATATTGGACAGCACCAGAACCTGACAAGAAGAAACTCAAAAGATGATGTTCACAAACATAATGTTTTCTTTTCTCTGCTCTGTTCAATTTTTCGATCAAAAAACATTTTTATTTTTAACAATCATCATTTTTTATTGGATGCCAAGTGGTATAGAATTTTTATGCATCAATGAACACCTTTAATTGTTTATGTGATTTAAGAAATTTTAAAATTTATAGGGTCAAAAAGTCTTATGTTCGAATCTCCCGATTTATGCTCTCTCGATCGACGTATAGAGCTTGCCTAGTGTGGAGTACTTAGTTGGCATGATTTGCAGGCTATTGCATTAATCCAAAAGTTTGCCCAGTATACATCCAAAAGATAGTGACTGCAGGTTCCTCAGTTTAAAAAAAACATAAATATCAACATTATACACGAATTAACTAAATGTCACTGATATAATAATTTAATTTATCATTTACATCTAACTCAAACCAATTAAACTCGATGTAAATTAAATATTTAAAATGAATTATTAATATAAATTAAATTAAATTGATTTAATTTGAGTTTAAAATTTATCCTAATTAAAAGTTAACCATTCAACTCTTAAGTTAACCATAGTTAGTACCATAGTTTCAGGTCAATGTAAAATTAATAGATTAAATTAAGATTAATTAAATTCTACATTAAATTCAAATTTAAGAATCGCTTCAAGATTCGAATTGTTAAAATTTAAATTTAAATAATTTTTTAAAGCAATTTCTCCAAAGTGATGAAGTTTTGTTTTAATAATCGGTCCGAAAGTTAAACTAGTAAAATAAAAAGTTTAAAGTTTAAAATGTTCAATCAGTATTAAATTATCATAAAACTAGTTGAAGATTAAATGAAATTGAAAATTTTGAAATATGGTGGAAAAAAATTGTAGTTTAATTAAAAAAGAAACTATTAAATAAAAAATAATCAATCTATTTTATTTTATAAAAATTAATTGGCTTACGAAAAACTAATTTATTACTTAATAAACTGATTAATTTTTAATAACAATAATTATTAAATTAAATCAAACTAAAAAATTAACCGATTCAAAATTTTTACTATTCGAACATAAACTCGAACCATATGACTCAAATCTAACTGGGGCATAAATGAGCTCGGAGGGTCATCCAACCTATTTACCAATCTCTGTGCTGTATTAAGAAATTGCAAGAAGAATTTTTACACATTCACGTCTCATTCAGGTTTTAAATCTTTTATACCACTTAACTTGTATAAACTCTATTTCCGCCCTAAAATGACGTCGGTTTAAATCTTTTATACCAATTAACCTGTTTCAACTCTATTTCTGCCCTAAAATGACATCCTTTTGAGTTTGTTTACACACAAGTAGTCCTCTACATAAGTGGTAAAGAGAGGATCTGATGCCCTCATTCATATATTAAATCCTTGTCTTTTTCTTGGAGTTTTGTAGCTATCTGATTCTGAAGTATGTACCATCCAGGGAAGCAGGAAGCTGCACATGTAATTTGTTTGACTTCCAATAATATTTGTGGTTCCCATATTAGTGCCAAATGATAATCACATTTCTTGCTTAATGTTCATGAAGATGTATCTAGTAAATAACTTCCGCGATTTGTTGTTTACATAATTAGAACAAAAAATTGCAAATTAGTCCTGTCCTGTTTCACTTAAACCCAAAATCAATGAATCAAATCAGGTTTGATCAACTCAAGTATTCAAACTCGATCGTAACTCATTCCTAGACTAAATACTTTTTTTAGGTTCAAACTCAGACTTTAGAGGATACCAACCCAACTCGACCCATTACCAACACTAATTATAACAGCACGGTTTGTCATCAAACAGTAAAATTGCATCATTAGGCATTTCATACAACCTAAAGCTAAGAACCCCACAATTCATGCAATCCTACCTAGTCTAATGTTTTGACCACTAAGGCATTTCAAGAGTCTTCATAATACTAACTACTTGATTTCAGGTTTTGAACAGAATGTAACTCCCATGTTGTCGCCTTGCAGAAAGGTAAAAATGGTGAGGGCTCATTTCACAGAGTATAATGATGCTTGGAAAATCACATAATCCAACTAGAGACGAGGAAAATCATGGTAGATGGGTTTTGAATAGTCACACTCAATCTTACAACTCTTGTTTCTCCTTGGTCATTGCACCAGCTTCAATTACTTCGAACTAACCACAAGCGTGAAAAGCATTACCATACAGAGTTAAATCAACTCCAGAAACAAAAGTTCCTGCCTGTTGGTTAGTCCAAGTTCATTCAAACTCAATGAGCTGTCGTCAATTCCGAAAGTACATCTAGGATATGGCCTCACCTGCTCAACAACAACACAAAACAACGAGATCCAGTGCATCACATTCGTGGTACAACAGTGCACTAATTAGAAGTATAATCACCATTCATCATAAGAGGATAGGTACTTAAGCATTGCGTTTGTAAACACCATTTTTGGCAATCAGCAAAGTACTGAATTTTTAGGCAATCACTTACAACATTGTAAGTTCCAGGCCTGACAATTCTCTGAAGATCAATGAAGTCAAAAAGAAGCTACAAAATAAAGCAACGAAGATCAGACAAGTCTAAAGCTTAAACAGGTAGCTTCAAAACATTTTTCAACCAATTACCTGAAGCTTGTCAGACTTTACAAAGCGTCGACCACAGCGGTGGCCATCTGGGAAACGAACAAGCAGAGTTACTGCGTTTGCATCCTGTAATGGTGGTTCCACAGGCAAGGAAGCTGCTTTTACAGCCAGTAATTTCTCAAAATCCTGTCATCAATAAGAGTTAAACAGATGGCTATATATTAATTATACCAATCTCCCAAACATTTTCCGCCACTAGTATGATGATTAACCAATATTATTGAACAATAATCTAATTACACTGACAAAATTCAAGAATTGTGGGGCGAGATAAAATCACATGAATAAAGTTTTATGGTTTTAGTTATAAATTTTACTGATTTAACACAATGGACTTTGATTGATGACATGTATTAAAAATTCCACTTCCTAAATTCACTTATCCGATTGGCTCATATACTTTCTATAGCAACTAATTAACTACCTCTTCTTCAAGCGTATTGTTTCTGGATTCTTCTTCTTTCAAGCAAGAAATTTCAACTTTATTAGAGACATTTCTTTCCTTTTCTCTTTCAGCCAATAGCAATGCAAGATACTCATCATCCTGGAGACAAAGTTTGAGAAGCTTTTTGTCAGAGAGAATACTATAACTGAATAGTGCAACTGAGGAGCGGGTGGTTAGAACCTGTTGCTGTCGTAGTGATTGCTGCGGAACAAGTGAAGATGATGGTGAATAGGGTAAGTCCTGTGAATTTCCTGCTGACTTCAATAGTCAAAATGGTGAAAATGAAAAGTTAAAAAGTTATGTTCCATAGAAAAGAATCTAACTGAAGTTTTCCTCAGCAATTTGAGATCTATTTAACATCTAAAAGAAGTGATATTCAAGCCATGCCTGAAATGGAATAAAGGGAAAGGCTTCAACATGAAATGACTAACAGTCTCAGAAAAAGAAAAGAGTGACTAAAGTGAAGTAAATACTTGTAATAGAAAGTAAACTAAAAGGCCTGGAGTTTCCATCAAGTGGCAAATGCCAGCTACTCACAATTTCAACAAACAAAATTCCGTTGAATGTGATGACTGCCATTATTTACTGAGTGATATGCTAATGAATGTGCATCTTTTCAGCTCCAAAATACTTCCTCGTAAATATGACAGCATTACAAACCTTCTGCTCGGCCTTATTGACTTTCTCAGCTCTTGCACTTGAACCATGAACTCTGATTTCCTTCTGGGCTTGATCACGCATTGCATCGTCTTGTTCCGCTGTCTGAATGCAGTTTTATGTTAAAGGAAGTCAAGGACCATCAATATGAGAATATACACTAAAACTCAAATGCAGAAACCTTTAAGGACAATGATAGTGCACGAGCAAGCTCCTCATCTTCCAAGTTCGATTGCCTTTGTGGAAGCCTGACACTAGATTCATCCTGCATCCATACCCTTGGTAAGGATTAAAGCTTGAGGAAGAAGTTGGTCAAAAGAGTATCATTATCTTCCCTGTACATTCAGAAAAACTACATTGTTTATTCTTAAGACCCCTGTTATCACCTGCTTTGAAGCCTCAATAGCAAGTCGAAACATTTCGTCTTCTGCATCAGATAAATGTGCACGATCATCCCTAGAGACATGCTCACGAAATTCTGTACTTCCATCCCCAACAACAGGTCTAGGTGGTATATGCTGAAAGCTCCCATCATAACGATAGTTGACACCTCCTGCATGCTGTACCGGTTCATTACTGCTAGTTAAACTAGAAGTTCCAATTAGGTTGTACAGATTTCTTCTATAATTCGGATCTAGTAGTAAGGAAGGCCTGAAACTTCTAAGAGCAGAAAGAATCGGTGAAATCCCTCGTTGTTGAGCTTCCATTTGATTTGTCGAACTAAACAACAAACACAAACACATAAAGAAAATTTTCTTAGTGACTGACTCGTCCAAGAAATTGGCAATTTCTTTCTAAAGAATCAAATAAAGCATTTTACAAAGGCATGTCACGAGAATGTCTTTCTCCTTCACCAAAATGCGCGTTCAGAGCTTCATCAAGATTGCCCCCATGGTCCTTCTCAAACAAAAACAAAGGAAAAAAAAAAAGAAAATGAGAAACAACAAAACCATAGAAAGACAAACAACACCATTTACCAAACCCAAACTACTTTCATATCAACAGCGCATGGAATTAAAACCTACCGAAGCTTACAACAATCAAACTCAAACCCTAAAAAGTAGCACAAGATAAGGAAAATGCAATGCACCTCCAGCTTCCTAAGCGCGACGGCCTGAGACTCGCCGGTCACTCCCATGAACGTCTCGATCGCTTCCCGAGTCGGTCTCGCCGCCATTGCAGAGTCAGGAAACAATTCCTTTTATCCTTTCTTGCTCGTTCGGTCGATCAGAGAAAGTATCAAACTTTCTTAAAAGCTATAAAATTTATAAACAGTTAATTTGCGCGCCTTTACTCAACTTACGTGGTTTACTGAGAACTCGCCACGTGTACTTCTGCAACTGTCTTGTCCTTTTGCTAAACGACACGCCGTATAAATGGGGCCCAATTAAACATATTGACAAATATATCCCTATCCTCCTTCAAATTTTCATCTTAGTCCAAATATGGTGTACTGATGCTTCACCACTCCTCCTCGGTGAATTGATATCGTAATTCAGAAATCCCCAATTCAAAACCCTAATTCCCAAAGTCTTCTGCGGTCAAGATGGAAGCAGACGACGACGTTTACGCCAACAGCGATGACGAGTCTAGCCGGAAGCCTGTTATCAGTGGCGAGCAGCTCGATGTCGAAGCATACGCCGGACTTTACGCGGGAAGAACGAAGATTGCACGGCTACTTTTCATCGCCGACCACTGCGATAACCCATCGATGCAGATGGAAGCGTTGCGTATGGCCTACGACGAGATCAAGAAAGGTGAAAACACGCAGCTTTTTCGAGAAGTTGTGCAGAAGATTGATGGGCGATTGGGGCCCAAGTACTCGATGGATAGCGAGTGGTGCGAGATGGTCGATCGCAGAGCCGAACAGAGGAAGGAGAAGCTTGAAACTGAGCTCAATGCCTACAGAGTAAAAACCATACAATCAAAATTTAATCTTGGTTTGGTTTTGATTTGTTGTTTGAATTTGTCCTTGTTTGCTTTGGTTTGTCTTGAGTGCAGACGAATTTGATTAAGGAAAGCATAAGAATGGGGTATAATGATTTTGGAGATTTTTACTATGCCCACGGTTTACTTGGGGATGCTTTTAAGAACTATCTTCGTACTCGTGATTATTGCACTACATCAAAACATATAATCAATATGTGTACGAATGCAATTCTTGTCAGCACTGAGATGGGTCAATTTACTCATGTTACAAGCTATGTTGGCAAAGCAGAACAAACACCTGAGGCTCTGGACCCTGTCACTGTTGCAAAACTACGATGTGCTGCTGGATTAGCTCATTTGGTGTCTAAAAAGTACAAGCTTGCTGCCCGCAAGGTTCGTGACCTTATTTGCTTTCATGTTTCAATTTGTTCATTAGGCCGTTCCACCGGTTTCAATTTTATTTGGATAGTGTTTCTTTGGAATTACACTGGCTCGGTAGAATATTTTCTGAGAGATAGTGAAATAACTTGGTTGGACATTTGTTTGAGCTGAAGTCTGCTTAAATTACTTTAGGAATGCTAGTATTTGTTCATTCAATTTAGCATCACCCTTTCTGCTTTTCCTCCACCGTTGCTGGAAATAGATAATCTACACCAAGGGATGTAAGCATAACTTCATCTTTATCATATTTGTTTTCTCTTGGTGATATGACATGTTTGCATCTGTGCAGTTTCTTGAAGTGGGTCCGGAATTGGGAAATTCTTATAATGAGATTATTGCTCCTCAAGATGTTGCGATATATGGAGGACTTTGTGCACTTGCAAGTTTTGATCGGTCAGAACTGAAGGTAATTTCATCATCAACTTCACCATCATGGTTGTAATCCTTTCATGCTAATCATATTTCTCAAAGGACTTCTCAATGTGCTCTTCTATTTTTGTTCTCAATTGTATTTACAGGCCAAAGTGATTGACAATCTCAACTTTCGTAATTTCTTGGAGTTGGTGCCTGAAGTGAGAGAACTTATTCATGACTTCTACTCAAGGTACCTTTTTATGATGTTTGATTGATCCCTTTTCTGTTGGTTATCGTTCTCTATATGTTGATCTTTGGAATATACTTGTCAAGGTGGAATAGGCATGATTTCCTATGGAGAGGCCAAATATAAAGCTAAAATTGGATAGATGGATCTAGATATATTGTTGCAGCTTCGAATCTATGTATTGTTAGATGGTAGAAAATTTTCTTGCCTAAGTTTTTCTTTGAGGTGACCACAAGCAATTGATCAGTTATCAATATATTTCAAATATGAAATAAAACGCAAGGGTATTCTGATTTTACACTATTTATCAGGGTCATCTATACTGCAGATATTGTTGGTAAGTGAAGGAATTCTGTTTTGGGTTATCTCTTTTGCACTTTTGTTTATGTTTTGTCAAAATTATTTTGTTTCCAACCATTGGAATGTGCCAATGATAAGATTTCTGGCATTTTTGTCAACTTTTGGCTTATATATTCATATTTGACCTTTCATTTCTCATGAAATTCTTTAACAGCAGTGCAAGTTTTGTCAAAATTAAATCCCTTCTTCCAAATATATTGTCTCCGATGCAGCCGCTATGCTTCTTGCCTGGATTATCTGCAAATTCTCAAAGCCAACTTGTTACTTGACATCCATTTGCATGACCATGTTGAGATGCTGTATGATCAAATCCGCAATAAAGCTCTCATTCAGTATACGCACCCATTTCTATGTGTTGATTTACGGATGATGGCTAATGCTTTCAAAACAAGTGTCTCTGGACTGGAGAAAGAACTTGAAGCCTTGATTACTGACAATCTAATACAGGCCAGTTTTTTCTGCCTACTTTTGTTTTCATTTTACTATATCTTGTGTGAAAGAACTTCCATGGAAGTTGGAAATCCAATCTTTTTCCTTTCCCCTTCTGTCATAGGAAAGAATCTTGAACAGAGTGTACTTTATGTGCACACATGAATCATCTTCCAGCCTTGTGCTTTATGGAATTATTTCTTACATTAACCTAGGGTTGCCAATTACTATATCTTTTAACAAATAATGATAACACTTGCAATGCATTTGTAGGCTCGGATCGATTCGCACAACAAAATTCTATATGCACGGCATGCAGATCAAAGGAATGTAACTTTTCAACGGGTTCTACAAACTGGAAGTGAATTTGAGAGGGATGTGCGAGCCATGCTTCTAAGGGCAAATCTTATCAAGCATGAATACATTATCAGAAATAAGAAACTTTGATTTTATGTTTCAGCTGAGTGGTTAAACATGGCCAACATTCTTTTCATCAAGGTTTCTTGAGTTCCTGTTTATGGATACTCTGGTGGCAATGAAGCAGGAGTTCTTAAATCCTCAAACAAATTTAAGTCTCTTAGTAAAACATTGGATGGTGAGGATCGTGGGATACATATGCAACAATGGTTAGTTGTGAAGTTTTTGTTTGTATATACTTGGAATTTGCATGACAAGTTGCTGTAACCCATTCTTTTGTCATTATTCCTTATGTAAACTCATCCGTTAATTCAGAAAATTGATGGCATCTGAGAATGCAAAATCAATGAGGAATACTGTTGGTAATGAATCTGTGCTTTCTTTTTTCTTCTAATTTGAGTTTAAATTTAATCGAATATAATTAGTTTTGAGTTGAGTTTAGATTTATTATTGTCAAAACATGAACCCAATTTCAAGTTAAGCATTTAAGTAACATTGCTTTGGTATGGTTGGAATTTGGTTTATTAGAATTAACCAAAGCATGAACTCTTATTTAACTTTTTCTGATTAATAATTAAGTTATTGTTTGGTTTATTTTTATTTTTGTTGTAGTTTTTAGTTATTTTTTTGTTTTCAGTTTATGTATTTTTTAATAAAAAAATCTGTTTGGTTGGTAATGTCAATGTAGTTATAGAATTGTCATTGATAATAATTATATATTAGGTAAAATTTAAAGATAGTTATTTTTAATTAAATAAATTTATTTTAATCTCTTATATAATAATTATTAATAAAATATTTGTTTTATTAAAATAAATAATTTAAAATTAAACTTTACATTTATAAATTAATATTGATTTTAAATGAATTTTAATTATTAAATCAAAATTTATTTGAAATTTATATATTTTGAAGATATATTAAATTTAAATATGTTTATTAATAATTTTAATTTAATTTAATTAAAATTAAAAAATTATTAGGTAAAATTAAATTATTAATAATTAATTTTAATTAATTAAATATATAATATTAAATTAAATTATTCATATTTTTTACTAAAATTTAATATATTAAATAATATATTTAGTTGATAATAGATCAAATTATAAAAAACATAAATAAAAACAAAAACTACTTTTTATTGTTTTCCTAATTTTAGAAAATTGAACCAAACTAAAAAAAACAAGAAGCTTACTCAAACAAATCTTTTATTAAATTTGAAAAAAAATAAAAATAAAAATAAACATGCCCTAGACAAAGAAAATATTGAATTAAAAAATTTTTTCTTACATTAAAAATATAATTTTGTGTTTTTCTATTTTTTAAAAATAATTTAATTATTTTAATTTTTAAGAAATACTTAATTTACATTAAGGGTATAATTTTTTTGTGACTTTTTACTCGTTTTAAAATTATTTTATTATTTAAACTTTTTTAAGAAATACTTAACAATAAATTATTAAGTTCATTAATTATTTTAATAGAAATATCTATAAAATTAATTCAAAATAGTTAATTACTTTATCAGAATAAATAATTTTAAATTTCAATATTACAAGTGTTCTATCTTTAAATTAAACATTACATCGTTTTACGACAGCTGTCTCCTACATTCCCTTACACATCCGTCACCGACCTGTAACACACTCACTCGGAAGAGTCCAACTCACTCAGAACTCGGCGTAGTCCTTACTTCAATCCGCGTCTCTCTCTGGTGGCGAGAAACTCCAAGCTTCAATTTTGAACAATCCAATATCTTCAAACCTCTACCCTCACAAGACCAACCCTTCACCTTAAATCCAACCAGAAAAGAAAAACAGAGCATAACTTCACTTTTACTCTTTGATCCTTGCCAGCTATCGAAATGAGAAGTTGCTAAGATCTACATAACTGGGTCTTCACCAAGAAAGGAGGTGAAAAACGAGAAACGATGGGACACGTGAATCTGCCAGCATCGAATCGCAACCCAAGGCAGTGGAAGCTTTTGGACCTTGTGTCTGCTGCATTCTTCGGACTGGTGATTCTCTTCTTCCTTATGGTTTTCACTCCGCTCGGCGACTCTCTCGCGGCCTCCGGTCGCCAAACGCTGCTTCTCTCGACGTTGGATCCACGGCAGCGACAACGCTTGGTCGAGCTGATCGAGGCTGGGCGTCATCCGCAGCCAATCGAAGCATGTGGTGCTGATTCTGTTGATCACATGCCGTGTGAAGATCCCAGACGCAACAGTCAGCTTAGCAGGGAAATGAATTTCTACAGAGAGCGTCACTGTCCGTTACCCGACGAAACCCCTCTTTGCTTGATCCCTCCGCCCAATGGATATACAATTCCTGTTCCTTGGCCCGAAAGTTTGCATAAGGTCTGGTCTTTCTCTGTAACTGGAACTGGATTTTTTTTATGTATGTCCAAAATTGAGAGGGAACTGTAGGCAAGGAATTTCTTTTTGGATTTTTAACCATGATTAGCCTAGTACCTTAAGTTGTATGAAACTTCTATATTTATCTGGGGATTAGGTTTCGTCCCCCGAGTCTGCAGCTTTTAGTTTCATCGCTGATCAGGTAACCTGCTTCATTGTAGTCTTTTGTTGAAATAAATTGCAAACTTCAAGTCTTAAGTCCCTCTTCCCCATCTTATGCATAGCTTCATCGACTGGGTCTGTCCTGTAGGATCCCATTTCAGTGTGCCAGTAATTGATTGGTGGCGTTAGATTACATATATGAACAGTTAAAGGGATATCCAATCGAATGAAATCTGTTGTACACGGTCATTTATACACGCATGCTTATGTTTAATGTGGTAAATATGCAGATTTGGCATTCAAACATGCCGTATAACAAGATTGCAGATAGGAAAGGGCATCAGGGATGGATGAAAGAGGATGGAGATTACTTTATATTCCCTGGTGGTGGAACAATGTTTCCTGATGGTGCCATACCATACATTGAAAAACTTGGACAGTATATTCCTATTAGTGGTGGAGTCATAAGGACTGCACTTGATATGGGATGTGGGGTAGGACGGGCTTTTATACATCATATTTGAACTTTTAAATCCTGTTAGATGTGTGAAGTTCTTTAAGTTTAATCGTCTTGCAGGTTGCTAGTTGGGGAGGGTATATGCTAAAACAAGGGATTTTAACTGTCTCTTTTGCGCCAAGAGATTCTCACAAATCACAAATACAATTTGCTTTGGAAAGGGGGATTCCAGCATTTGTTGCCATGCTTGGCACTCGCAGACTGCCATTTCCTGCATTCTCTTTCGACCTAGTGCACTGTTCCCGCTGTCTGATTCCTTTTACTGCATATAGTTAGTTCTCTGACCTGTTATCATTGATTTGTACGCTCCTGCTTCTGCTACCAGCTCTTACCTAGGAAGTAATTTGGATTTTGCAGATGCAACTTATTTCATTGAAGTGGATAGACTACTTCGTCCAGGAGGATACTTGGTCATATCTGGTCCACCTGTACAGTGGGCTAAACAAGACAAAGAATGGGCAGATCTCCAAGGTGTTGCAAGAGCATTATGTTATGAGCTGATTGCTGTGGATGGAAATACTGTCATCTGGAAAAAACCCACTGGAGATTCATGCCTGCCTAACCAAAACGAATTCAGGCTTGCTTTGTGTAGCAAATCAGATGACCCGAGTCAGGCATGGTAATTTCTTAGCGATGGATCCTCAATTTGTGTAAACTTTTTGTAGAAACTTTGAAATACGAATTTTATTTTCCTCTTGTTTCAACTGCTTTGACATTAATTGCATTTGCTTTAGGTGCATAATTGTAAATGCTTACAAAACTTTAGTAGAATTAGGTGAATTTGTTTCAACGCTGAATATTTTGTTTTTTTGTGTTACCCTTGGCTGTTGGGTGATGATTATTAGATGCTTTGCAGTCAGGGAAAAAGCATGAATCTTTAAGCTAAGTTAGCTGTGTTGCAGGTACTACCAGTTAAAGAAATGTGTGACTACAGCATCTTCCGTCAAAGGAGAGTATGCTGTTAGTTCAATTCCAAAGTGGCCACATAGGCTAAACAAAGCTCCTTCGAGAGCAACGCTCATAAAAAATGGAATTGATTTGTTTGAAGCTGACACAAGACGGTGGGCAAGGCGAGTGGCTTACTATAAGAACAATTTGAACGTGAAGCTCGGTACTTCAGCCATACGCAATGTCATGGATATGAATGCATTTTTTGGCGGTTTTGCTGCAGCAATTATCTCTGACCCTGTGTGGGTGATGAATGTAGTTCCTGCTCAAAAGTTAGCCACTCTAGATGTTATTTACGACCGCGGCCTAGTTGGAGTCTACCATGATTGGTAAGTTATTTCATCCTTAATCAGGAATGCATTACAAACTGGAGCTTATTGTTTGTACCTTTTGTCACCTTACTTTCATATATAACTTCACGAATCCATCTGAACGTGTATGGATTCCTTCCTGAAGCAGAAGGCGGAGGGATTGTCCCCCAATCCCCCTTACAAGTACTAATCGTTCCTACACACGTTACTCCCTTTTTCTTGTTATCTCTGTCTTGTGATATTTCTTTTGGACCTTTGTGGTATAATCACTTCATAGAGAGACTTTATTGTGACGTGTGATTGAATTGGTGTTCGTAGGTGCGAGCCTTTCTCAACATATCCGCGTACATATGATCTTATCCATGTAACCGGCATTGAATCGCTGATCAAAGGTCCCAGTGGCAGCAGGAACAGGTACTTACTACAATTTTCTGGAGTTTAATTTTCTCATTGATTATATTTGGAGTAATGTTTTTGACTATACAAACTATTATTACTCTTCACCATTTTTTTAATTAAATGATAATATTGCCTTTTATATTGGTTATTGTAGTTATTCTTAACATTATTGCTACTGGTTGGAACTTAGCGTCTGAAAAATTTTCTTCCGATGAAGTAGCTAATCAAGCTACATGTTCTGAATCTGGTTTCTTTTCTGCTAAAGTGTCATGACAACCATTAGAAGGTTTTTCCTGTGGGGTGTTGAATGATTAGGTCCCTGATATTATCTTGCAGATGTAACCTAGTGGATTTAGTAGTCGAGATGGATCGAATATTACGTCCGGGAGGAACAGTCGTGATCCGTGATTCTCCGGAAGTCATTGACAAAGTGAGTCGTATAGCTCATGCTGTACGGTGGAAGGCCAGCTTACATGATAAAGAACCTGAATCTCATGGCAGAGAAAAGATTCTGGCTGGAACAAAAACCTTTTGGAGGCCATCTTCTGCATCATCTCACTGACACGCCAACTTTTTTCTTTCGTAATGTACATTTTTCTACCTTTCTATTTTTCTGCCATCTTCATGCATAAAATGGGTGCAGATTCATTCTTGTCTCTCTAGTTATATTTGTAAGCGATGTAAAGACATCCTACCTTTTAGACAAAAGTATAAGTTTAGAACACACAAATTGGGAGCTTGCTTAAGAGCATGTTTGGTTGGATGTTAATTAATGGAAAGGAATGGAAATGAACAGTTTATAATGGAGTGAAATAGAATGTAGTACTATTTGGGAGGGATGGAAGGCTTCATAATGTAATGTAATGTAATGTAATGAAACGTTGTTTGGAAGATGGATTGAATGTAATGTAACGTATAATAAATGACTATTATACACATGATATTAAAATAGTTGTTATAAGAGATTTAGCATTATGGTTTTAAAACAGAAATTATGTCTAATTAAAAAATCATGGTTGTTTAAGTCATAATCGTGACGAATAATTTTTTATTTTTTTATTTTAAAATAATAAAAGTTTTATTATTTTATTATTAATTATATACAATTTATTATTAATTATATAAAATATTAATATTAATTATTTAATAAAAATTATTCTATTATTTGTAATTTATATTTAAAAATTATTTATTTATATTTATATTTAATATTTAAAAATTATTTATTAATATTTTTATTTATATGAAAAAATATACAAACAATTAAAGAGTAATTTTTATATATTTTATATTTTTCATTAATAAAAATTTTAAATTTTTTTAATTTTACTATTAAATATATACAATTTATTATTAATAATATAAAATATTATTATTAAGGTAAGAAGAAATAAAATAAAAATATTATTAATTATATATAATTTATTATTAATAATATAAAAATATTATTATTAGGGTGAAAAGAAATAATATAAAATTATTTATTATATACAATTTTTGTGGACAGTAATAAATGAGTATGGGAAAAGGAGATTAGGGGTAGAAGAAATAATTAATATTAAGAAAAATTATTGAGGGTATATTAGATAGTATGTATTTATTAGTTTACGTTCCATCCTAAACCTTCTGGTTTCTTAATTTTATTGTTTAGGATAGAATTATACGTAACATTAAACCCTCGATTTTCATTCTATTTTGTTTCATTCTATTATAAAACCTTCAACTAAACGATAGAAATGTATTACATTTTATTCCGTTCTATTACTAACCTTTCAACTAAATAGGGCCTAAAATAACAACAGGAACTCAGTCATATTTCTGAAGCTCATGTTTTCGGTAAATTTTAGCAAATTCATATTATTCGTGATGACATTTTTAGTTTTTCTTAAAGCCTTTTTTACCCCCTTACCGTCTTTATTACAAACTTTTTTAATTAATCTAACATGAGTTCAGATTAATTTAGTATAATTGTTCAGTGTAAATTAAGATAAAATCACAATTATGAATAGCAGTTCGGCTTGCGCTTGGTCTAAACTCTGAAGTGAATAGATCAAGATTGGTTTGACCTGAGCTTGGTCTAAAGTGAATAGATCGACATCGGTTTGACCGACTTTCATATAGAATTAGGGTTTTGGTGAGAGTTTGAGTTTGAAGCTTGACTTGATCGGTCTGATGCAATGTTGCGAATATCGTACCGGATTTGGTACCGGATTGAGGTCTGGAACGGTACTGTACGGGTACCGGTCAATACCGGGTACCGTTTCGGGCAATTTTTTATATTTATAAAATAGTCCCTGAAATTTTTAAAATTTG
>JAOTAY010000009.1:25129864-25145373 GCA_025629805.1 Erythroxylum baracoense | reverse complement strand
GCACGAGGGACAGGATTATTCTTTTTTGTCAACTGTCCCCAGTGACGGGGACAGTAACCAAACACAGCATAAAAGTCTCTGCTCTTCCATCCCTTGGATTGATAGCAGGAGGTGGCAGTGCTTTCGGTTTTTTCATGTTGTCAAAGAGTTGAACAAGAAAAATAGATAGCAAAAACCTGATCGAATTAATCGGATCATATCGGAACAAGGTTCAAATCTACCGATCTATTATGAAGCCTCAACTGCTTGCTTGTATTAAGTAATTAACAAATAATATATTTTATTAATAAACTATTTCCTATTTTTAAAATTCATTTCATTCATATTCATACGATGATTATTAACTAATATTATTAATAACAACAGCAATAACTCATTAAACACAAGATTTAGAGAATTCTAATATACACAGTCTTACTCTTAATTAATCGACACGGTTAATTCTTTTTTTATTTTACTAAGTTTGGAATGCTATACTTTTCAATTAACTGATGAAGAACATTTATTGCAATGATTTTGAAGTTGGCTATGGGTCCAAAATTTCAGAAAGCAAGAAGAGAGGACATAGCAAGACTTTCTTGCAATTAATGTGTAGGGACCATTAATTATCATCTTAAGGTCTATGTTTATACCATAAAGATGGATTTGTCTCTTCTTAATTTTGGTTCATTTGAAAAGGGATTTTTTAATAAGTAATTGATTGATTGATTGATTGACAAAAAATTAAAAAGAAAAGTCTTCCCCTCCAATTATGTGATGATTGAAATCTTTTTGGAGAGTGGTGACTCGTGTAAACATACACATCAAATCTTCTGTTTCAGTTATTTTGTTTTAACCTTTTTTATTAAATTTTATCCATATATTTATGTAAGATCTACGTAAATATATAGATGAGATTTAATAGAACGTGATAGAAATATTATAATTGAAACAGAAAATTTGATCCTGTAAATATAAATGTTGTTTTCAATCAATCAATCAATCACAAATTTACATATATGGCTGATCAATTATTACCTTTAAAAAATTTTATATGATATAATTAATGTTTTTAAAATTGAATCAAAAGATAAATTAGTAATATAAAATTTTTAAAAATTAAAGGTTTACTTTATATAATTGGTTAAAGATTGAATGTAATTGAAGAATTTGAAATATTATTAAAAAGATTATCCTTAATTTAAAATTTATAAATAAAAATTTTAGTTTATAAAAAATTAATTACTTTATGAAAATCTTAATTAATAAATTAATTGATTTCTAACAACAAAGATTATTAAAGAAAATTAAATTATAAAGTTAAAAATTAAACTAAAAATTTGATAAATTCAAGATTTTCACAGTCAAACAAGTCGAACCACTTCGATTTTTAAATCATATGTTGTAATACTCTTTATTTCCACTTAAGCTTAAACTTTTTAACCGAAATGTTATTTACTGAATTTGTTTTATTAATAAAACCATAGTTATGGAAAACGACATTAGATATGATGGTTGAAAACTTCCCGCATTTTGTATTCTTACTGTGGTGTAGTGGTTATCGCTTTAGTCTTGTAAACTGAGAATCCCCAGTTCGATCATGGGAAAGAACATTTAGTTTACTTTTGCTTGACAATTTTAATAAGCATTTTGTTTTATATTAGGCCCATAACTCCCAACATGGACTTATTAGAACCCAGTTTAAGTCGAACTAACCTAAAAGTGTTTAATTTTTTTAATTTAGTATCTATCTTTATAAAATTTTTAATTTAATAATTAACTTTTCAAATTTTAAGTAAATAAGATCAAAATGTTATTTTTACTTATATGAATAATTAAAAAAATATGTATTTGATAAACACGTAAAGTCAACAAAAACAATATTTTAACTTATACAAGTTTTAAAAGATTAATTATTATTTTAAATTTTTTAAAATTTTTGACATTAACTTTCTCTTTTTACGTGGATCATTTGAAAACAGTTTCTTTACTAGTTAAAAATAAGGTTGTACATTACTGAACTTTCTCAGATTTTACATGTCAGTGAAATTTATATTGGATGTTGTTGAAATTTCGTCTAATATAACCTTAAAGATAAATGGTTGAAAGTTCGATATTATAAAAACATTATCCTTAAGAAAATGGAAGTCATAATTCAGAGCCTCCAATTTCATGAACACTTTTTTTTCCAAAGCAAATGATGAAATTCTCTACCTTAGCACTTCTAAAATGATACTTAAAAACAAAGCCTAAAGGTATTAAAATATGTTTTCCCCAAACTATAGAACTTCTTTAGTGTATGTAAAACAAAAATGGTGTATGTGTTATGATGGTTTATTTAAGAAGATAGAGATAGGAATGTCAATGGGTCGGGCTGAGCTCGAGCTGAAACGAATCGAGATGGGTCGACCCTTAACCTATATAGGCCGTGGCTTGTCTCAGCCACGGGCTAACCGGCCTGTAGTCTTAGCGGCCCAGCCCGGCCCAACCCATCATTTATTTTTTAAGCGAAAAATTTTCAAGACGACGTCGATGTTTTACCATCTCTAGCTAGAGATTCAAAAGAAGTGGTAAATTCAAATTAATTGACACTTACAAGTTTAATGGTGCTTTTATTCTTGATTAATTTTTTAAAAATCATTAATAATCTACAATTACATAAATTAATCCGATCTAACTTATAATTAATAGGTCAAATCTAAACTGATTAAATTTCAATCAACTTTAACTTAAGGAATACCAAGGTAACTCAAATTAATTAATCAGCAAATAACTTTTCATCAGTTATATTAAAAAAATATCGTTCTAATGTCAGTCTAAACTATTGTTAGCAATGGGTAAGGCTAGATTCAAGTCTGAATTTGAAATTTTGGGTTCAAGGTTGAAATCGACTCGAAGCTCGATTGAGCACGAGGCTTTAGATTTGAACTTGAACCTTAATCACACTTAATTAAAAATTTCGAACTCTTAACCAGATCGAGCTAGGTAGCTTAAGCCAAATATGAAGTTCAAAATTTTGTAAAAAATACTCAAACTTCTCCTAAAACTTGGTCAATTAAAGCCAAATCCGTTAACTTCGAAACCAAACAGGGTCAAATTGGGCACGACAAAGTTTGCCAAACCGAATCCAAACTCAATTAAATCTACAAGTTGAACGGATCGCATGTCCACATATTTGAATCCTTAATTATAAGGTTACTAAGGATGGGATAACCATTCTTAAAGTGTTAAGTCTTTTGAGATTTTTTCAATCCAATGTCTAAGATTTTAAAGTTTCAAATCGAGTGACCAACTCTTTAAAATTTTAACAGTTCAATTCAAAATATTAGTTTCGTTAGTAATTTACTGATTTGGCCAACTGAATCTTTGTTATTTAAGACACGTAAATGTCTACTTGAAAAAATAGTCGTCATGGTTAGACTAGAGTAAAAAGAATCTTTTTAGATGGATGCCTATATATTATGAATAACAAAAGATTTTGTTAATTAAATCAGCAAATTACTAGTAAAGCTAACATTTTAAACTAAATTGTTAAGATTCATTTGATTCCACTTCTGTTTTTCTGTTATAATTTTTAGTTTTTGTTTTCTATTTTTAATTTATGTTTTTCTTTCAAATAAAAACAAAAATATGTTTGGTTGTTAATATCAATATTATTATATTTTTGCTACTAAAGATAATTATCTATTAGATACAATTTAAAGATAAATTATTTTTAATTAATTAAATTTATTTAATCTCTGATATAATATTTATTAACAAATTATCAATAAAATTATTTTATTTTGTTAAAATAAATGTTAAATTTAATTATATTTATTAATAATTATTAAATTAATTTAATTATAAAATTACCTAAATTATTAAATTAAATTAAAGTATTCATAATTTTTATTAATAAAGAATTTTAATTATTTAAATCTATAATATAAAATTAAATTATTCATAATTTTTATTAATAATTAATATTTTAAATAATTTAAAAAATTTTACTTGTTACTAAACTAGAATATTAAAAATAAAAACAGAAAATAAAAACCAATTTTGTAGTTTTCATAAATTTTGAAAACAACAAGAAATTAAAATAAAAAATAGAAATAAAAATCTCAAACAATCAGTTTTTTTTACTAAATTTAAAAAAAAATTATAAACATAAACAGAAACAAGCAGACTGTGAGATTTTAAAAAATTAGTTATTTAATTAAAAATTTTAAAATTTTCATTACTAAATTAAAATTTTAAAAAAATCAGCAATTTAAAATTAGTTATAGGACGTTAAACTTAATTTGTCAAACTTGGGCACATCTCTCGAAATGATTACCTTTTGGTTGATGGACACTTAGCGGGGTGTTGATTAGCAAGACGGAATGGTTATAAGAATGAGAATGAATATAGCGAGGAATGAGAATAAATATTATCATTATAATTATGATGGTTGGTTAAGAGGAATGAATGATTACCATTACCATTGATAGTAGTTGGTTTGTAAAAAATGTTGAGAAATAAAAATTTATTATATTTTAATTAATTACAATATGTTGATTTATTAAAATATTGTAATTAATTGTAATTAATTAATTAATAATAATATTATAATTAATTATATTTTAATTAATTACAATATTTTAATTAATGAATGAATTATATTTTAATTAATTATATTATAAATAATTAATTATTAATAATATTTTAATTATATATATATATATTAATTAATTATAATATTTTAATTAATAAATAAATATATTTTAATTAGTAATATTTTAATTAATTATAACAAGTACACCCTTACATAATAATGATACCCATTCTTCTAGATTAGGAGAAGAATGGATATTACCTAAAAATAGACGATCAAAATAATGACTCTATAATTATAGTCCTTTATCAAACTCAATCGTTCGTCCCATATTTATTTCTCTTTTTTCATACCCACTAAATAAAGACATCCTTAAAAAGATTGCTTTACCCTTTTAGGTTTCAAATCTTCTTTTCCCTCTTTCCAACGACATCCCACCCCTAAGCTCCTTTTTAGGTTGAGCGGGTTCACACTCGTCACGCAATTCAACACAAAAACTCTAATTTAATTAGGATTCTATTTTTATTTTTAAATTTAGTAAAAAATCAGTTTTTGAATTTTTAGTTTCAGTGTTTTTAATTTCTTTTAATTTTCACAATTTATAAAAATTATTAAAATTTTGTTTTCTATTTCTGTTTTTTCATATTGATTTACTATCATTTAATATATTATTTAATTATTTAAATTTTAATAAAATTATGAATAATTTAATTCAACATTACATATTTAATAAATCAAAATTAATTATCAATAAAATTTTTTAATAATTTAATTTTATTTAGTTTTTATAATTAAATTATATGTAGTTAAATTTTAATAATTGTTCATAATATAATTAAAATTAAAAAATTAAAATATTTAAATAAAATTTGATTTAATAATTAAAATATTTTTTAAATAAATATTAAATATTAAAGTATTATTTTATTAAAATAACATAATATTAAAATAAATATTATATAAAAAATCAAATAAATTTATTTAATTAAAAATAATTTATAGTTAATAATTAAACAGATTCTTTTATTTAAAAAAATAAAAATTAAATTAAAAATTGATAATGAAAACCGCAACCAAATAGAAGTAGAACTCATCGGATACATCTGACCCTGACCGTAACGGTCAAAGACTCAAATGACGGTCAAAAGCCCACCGAATATTCCGCTCGCATCAATCTCTGTCTTCTTAAACAAATTTTAATATCCTCAGAGAACCGCAGGATCACCGTAGGATCATTCAATGATTACCGATAGACGGTGGTGAATCGCCATTTGACCGAAGTACGGAAAATAGGTTGAGGCGTTTGGAATGATTGGCCATGGCTCGATCTTTGACCAAAGGAAAAATCAAAGCTCAATCAAGGGAGAAAGGGACACATGTTGGGTTCCTGTTCTTGAGAGAGAAATTCTAAATTCAGGAAAAGAAATTAGAGAGGTCTGTTTTGTTTGATCTCTTTCATTTTCTCTCTGTTTCCTTTTCTCTTTCAGATTTCCCCTCTCTCTCTTTCTCTTGAATTGTTAATAAGGGAGGAGAGAGAGAAGGTTGATTTTAATCCTTTTTTTTGAAATTTTTTTGGTTTTGATTTGGGATTTTAAGGGGAAGTTAGGGTTTGGTGGAAACAGGAACAATGAATGTGATGCGTCGGTTGAAGAGCATTGCGTCTGGTCGTACTTCCATATCATCTGATCCAGTAAGTTTTTTTTTAATTTTTTTCTTTAGTTAATTAATTTCATTCACTTGCTAGATTTCATTTTCTTAGGAGTATTAAGTAAAAAAATTTGATCTTTTTGGAGATCGATTGATCGATCAAGTTGACTTCACTTTGAGATTAATTTGTCTGTTGGGCTTCGTAGTTTCTATATTTGGTTAGGATATTTAGAGAATATGGAAAATGTGGTATGTGCTCTAGATAATCAGTTAGTTGTAATTGCAGTAGGTAATTTATTTGTCAACTCCCAATTATTGGCTCTTAATTCGTTCATTACAACTGTTAGCCTCTAGTTTTAATTTTTCTAAAATTTTCAATGTTTTTAATGAAAGTGAAGTTGGGACAGGGAAGAAGAATCTTCAGGTTGTCTAAAAGATTCCAGAGATGAATTTACTCATTTAGTCATGCCTGCCCAATTTCTATTGTGTATAAGATGTTTCAAGGAAGTTTCACGTACTAGTTATAGTCATTTAGGAAGAAAACGACTTTTCTTTTGTTTTTTTGAAGTGCCTATGATCAAATTAACCGTTTTCGTTCTTTCGAATGAAGTGTCAGTCAATTTTTTCTTTCTTTGTTTGTGGGTCCATTGTCAAATTATTGTTGATGTGCTGCTTACGAACTTGATAATGAACTTGTTTTTTACAATTCTGTTGTTACACAGGGGGGAGATTCTGGGACAAAGAGAGCCAAGGTTGATAAAGAAATAGAACGGATCACGGGAGAAGCATGTGTAGTTGATCAAAATGCCATGGGTCTGGAGCAGCGCATGGCTTCCACGTCACTGGTTGCTGCCGCAAGCACATCCGAACAATCTTCAGTCACTACAGTGGAGACATCAGGCTACGATCAGCTTCCGAAAGAAATGCATGAAATGAGGATCAGAGATGACAAGACCAATAATTATGATGAGAAGGTTGGTTTGTTCAACTATACATGTGAAATAACTCAACATTGCTGGATTTGGTAGGATTTTTTATTGTGGCAGGAATATGAATGAGATTGATTCTGTTTCTCTTTGTGAATTGCATCAAGTGTCTCATTATGGATTTTGTAGGATACGGAGGCTGCTGTTGTGAGTGGTAGAGGAACTGAAGCTGGTCAGATCATTGCAACCACAGTAGGTGGTCGAAATGGACAGCCAAAGCAGGTATCTGGTTCAGTTTTAATATATTTAGTATGAAATACGTAAACTAATTAACGTAATTCTTAATGGTTGGCAAAGCTTCTAGCAGTCTCATAGTTACATATTCGACATATTCAGGGTTGTTTCAGTTTATGATCAATGTTTGACAATAATAGTTGACATTTTCCTCTTCTTTTCTCATTTGTAGACAATATCATATATGGCAGAGAGAGTGGTTGGGACAGGTTCATTTGGTGTTGTCTATCAGGTAAATAAAACAAACCAAGTGTGTTGTATTCTTTTGCATTTGACTTTTACTTCTGTACCTGTGTGGCAATGGTCTAATCTCCTCTCATCTTATGTGATGCTTTTGGTTAATAGGCTAAGTGCCTGGAGACTGGTGAATCAGTTGCGATAAAGAAAGTGCTGCAGGATAAGAGATACAAGAATAGAGAACTTCAGATCATGCGCATGCTTGACCATCCTAATGTTCTTCACCTGAACCATTTTTTCTTTTCAACTACAGAAAAGGATGAACTATATCTTAACCTTGTCTTGGAATATATGGCTGAGACTGTTCATCGTGTTTCAAGGCACTATAGCAGGATGAACCACCACATGCCCATTATATATGTGCAATTGTATACATATCAAGTAAGTTCCATACATTCCATATCTTTACATTGCAACATTCTAGTGTATATATTTGCCTCTTGCAGGTTTTCCTTGCTTCTTCTGGAATCATTTTGTTCCCTTTATGTAGATTTGTCGCGCTTTGAATTACTTGCATAATGTAGTTGGTGTGTGCCATCGAGACATTAAGCCACAGAATTTACTGGTGAGTTTTCTTTCCTCGTTACTCTCATCACTTGGATGATGATTTGAAAAGTCTTCATATTCATGGATTTCCGTCTACCACTTGATGTTTAGTATTTTGTTTTCCTGCTTTATGTATTTGAGATTACTATTCCATGCCATTTCTGTTATGATTAAGAAATTAGCAGATAAATATCGATTTATTTACATGTTTCACTGGGGATTGGGCGCACTAGATGTGAAAATGATGGCCATCAGTTGTGAAAAGAGCCTAAAACAACTCATCTTTACCTGGAAATCTGGTGCCATTGATTGGTGCAGTTTCTAGTGTAAAGCTTTGTGATTGCTGTGACAGCAACATGTCCTCTTGTAGTTTCATGTCCACAATAAAAAATGATTTCTTGATGCTTTGATGCATTCTGCAGGTCAATCCTCAAACTCATCAGCTAAAGATATGTGATTTTGGGAGTGCAAAGATGCTGGTATGGTTAATTCCTTTTTCTTCAAAAAGTGTTAATGTTTTGCCTACATAAAGAGAAACTAATTTATGTTTATTTATCTATTTTAGGTCCCAGGAGAACCCAACATTTCCTATATATGTTCACGGTATTATAGGGCACCTGAACTTATATTTGGGGCTACAGAATATACTACTGCCATTGATATGTGGTCTGCTGGCTGTGTTCTTTCTGAATTGCTTCTTGGTCAGGTTGGTGTATATTTGAGTTGTGATCATTTACGGCTAGTTTCAACCTATACTTCCATGGAGCTTTATGTTCACAACTGAAACTTCTAAAACTCCCCCTTCATTGAGTTTAGGAAGTGTGTGCTACGTCAAGTTTCATTATGTTCATTGCAATATGTGCATACATTTACCTAGCATTCAGTATTTCTCATATGAAGTGAGAAGATAAACTTCCGTGATCATGCATGCAGTAGTTTCTCACGTACTATCTTCTAAATTAAAAGTTGATAAATTATTGCTAACTACTTTGTTATCTTTTTGATCAAGTTATTAATTGGTATGTGCATCTATTATATGTGAGCATTTTATATTTGATTTCCTTTAAGAACATGGTATTTATATGCCCACGTCCAACATCTGCTGTTTTTTGTACTTTTGCAGCCCTTGTTTCCCGGGGAAAGTGGAGTCGACCAGTTGGTGGAAATCATTAAGGTTTACTATTCTCATGCAGTTTAAATTGTTTTCTCTTTATCTTATCTTTGGCCAAGTTCGCAATAATTCATCTCATTTTGTGCCTGAAATCAGGTTCTGGGCACTCCAACACGAGAAGAGATCAGATGCATGAATCCAAATTACTCTGAATTCAAGTTCCCCCAGATTAAAGCCCATCCCTGGCACAAGGTCTATTGATTATATCAAAATCTAGACATCAGTTTTATAAATTCTCTCTTGCAGGATCTAATTTTTGTAAAACCTTCAGATATTTCACAAACGAATGCCCGCCGAAGCAGTGGATCTTGTATCGAGACTCCTCCAGTATTCTCCAAATTTACGATGCACTGCTGTAAGAAATAATTAGTTTCACAGACGAATAATTAATCTTCTCTTGTACAATTTGTATTCTTCATTAATTGGGGATTCTAATAAGCTAACTTGTTTCCTTATTTTAGTTGGAAGGCTGTGCTCACCCTTTCTTCGATGATTTGAGGGACCCGAGTGCATGTTTGCCTAACGGACGAGCACTACCTCCTCTATTCAATTTTACCGCTCAAGGTAAAACCTTTGGCTCCTCTTCTCTTCTATTTCACCAGGGACAGGTTTGTCTCATCATTCCTCATGCCGAATAACCTGCAGAGTTGGCCGGTGCATCCACCGAATTGCGTCAACGGCTCATTCCGGAGCACGCAAGAAAATAAAACTGATGATGAACATCTTGTTAATCGAATGTAAACTCAATTTTTGGATGGATAGTCACCCATGCAAAACCAATCCCCATTTTCTAGTGTCCTCAGCCAACCCTCTTTCGAGCTTTACCGGTTATCGAACAGAAAACAGGCCTTGGACAGATTAAGGGTTGATTGATAGACTGTTGAATGACTGAAGAAGCTGCATCTGAAATTACTCCGGTGAATCGTGAATGGGATTAGCTGGTAGCTAGGGGTGTGTTGTAATGACTCTCTACAAGAATTGAGTTGTAACCATCTTGTTAGGGTGGTCACATGTACTAGATGCTTGAGCATTTAGTTTTAATTAGATTGTTTCATTTGCCATATGTTTCCTGCTCATCTGAGTTGTATTGTATGTGCCCTTTTAAACTCTGGAATCTCATGATTGCAAAGAGAGTTTGTTGTGTAGTATCTATCATGGTAACGGGTCGGGTTTGACCTGAACACTACGTGGCTCGACCTTAACTAAAAAGAATAAAAATTCAGGCTTAAATACTCGATTTTTGTCAAACATATTTTTGACAAATATGTTAAGATAATTATAATAAATTATTAATTTGAGTCAATTTAATTAGTTAAGTTTAAATTTAAGAATTGAGTTAAATCGTCAACATAAATAGCATTTGATTAGTTTAGATATGATGTTTATATTCCATAGATCATGCGGTGATTTTTAATACGCTTTTATAAAAAATAGAGAATTACAAAAAAAATCTGTTTTTAATTAAAAATGTAAAAATAATATTGTTTTGTTTATAAGTCGG
Source organism: Erythroxylum baracoense (assembly GCA_025629805.1). Taxonomy (NCBI): domain Eukaryota; kingdom Viridiplantae; phylum Streptophyta; class Magnoliopsida; order Malpighiales; family Erythroxylaceae; genus Erythroxylum; species Erythroxylum baracoense. Next base: position 25,134,493 of record JAOTAY010000009.1, on the reverse strand, counting down.
GTAGGTGCTTTAGGCTAGATTGGACTTGAATAGTCTAAGCTTGAGCCCAAGTTCAAACCTAAACTCGGCATGGGTCGTTGTTCGATTGTTTTAAAAAATTGGGCATTGTTATTTCTAGTTTTTATCTTAGGAGTGTTAATGGGTCAGACTTAGACCCGGGATGGCCAAGATAGGTCTACCCGTAGTTTGATGGGCTGACCTAGCCTGACTTACTATACATATTTTTAAAGAAAAACGTTAAAAACAAAGTAATTTTTAAAGTAAAAGTTAGGTCATAGACTGGGCCAATCTCGACTCATGACTCGATCAACTTAAGCCAAAACTCGATCAATTTAGGCCAAAATTAGGTTAGACGGGGTCAAATTTGATATCATTACTTTATCTCTTATAAATAAATAATCTTAATAAAAGCTGATCGGAAGGATATGACTCACACTTGTCAACCCAAGGATACGTAAGCATCAAACTCTACTCTCCGAATCATCGTATCATAATTTAAATTATCCAAACACAGTCGACACAATCATTAGTATTTAATCTTTATTGGATTTGCTACGCAAATTAAGGCAGACCAAATGCATCCGCCCAACTCTTCTTCCGACGATACGACGCCGCTCCTCTCCCGGTCACTATCCGACTACCTCCGCCGTGGCCGGAGCCTCCTCCGGCGGCCACGGCAGCCCCTCCTCGGCGCGGCGGTTGGGTTCAGTCGCCGCATGCTGCTGCTTCGGGAACCCTCCGTGCGGGTGCGCGAGAACGCGGCGGAGCAGTTTGAGGAGCGACAGGTGGGTTGGGCTTACTCGACGCCCATGGTCGCTCTTGATGTGGTGTGGAATTTGTCGTTCGTGGTGACTGGGGTCGCTGTGTTAGGGTTCAGCGTGAAGGAGAGGCCTGCGGTGCCTCTGAGGTTGTGGATAATTGGGTATCTTTTTCAGTGCTTTGTTCATATACTTGTGGTTGTGTATGAGTTCGGAAGGAGACGTGAAGATAGGAGCGTGAGTGTGAGTGTGAGTGTGAGTGAGAGTGGCAATTTAATGGATTATGGAACTTGGCATCGTGGGTCTGACGAAGGGACTAGGTCGAGGTAATAAAGGTTCTTTCTTTTGTTGTTTTATAGTTCTTTTCCATGCTGTTAACCAAGTGTTTGTCTAAATGTCTAGATGGGACAAAAGTGTTATTTCCTTACGCATAAGATGAGACAGAAAAGAGAACTTGAACGTTTTTGCTGATGGAAATGTAGGGTTTATCTTGTTTTTGTTTCGAATTTCTTGGTTTTAGATCTTCGTTTATGTGCTGCTCTCGTAGTTGGCTAAAGATCAAAGCTTTGAGGTCGATTTTATATTGAGTGTCATTCATGATCATGCACTGCCTTCCTGTAACTTTGAAACCATTTTACAGGATACATGGGAAAATCTCCTTTTTCTTTTCTTTTGCAGTGTTGCTAAGAACCTGGAATATGCAAATACGACGTTTTCCTTTATCTGGTGGATTATCGGGTGCTACTGGGTTGCTTTTATTAGTTACCGAGACCTGAAACATGATTCACCTCAGCTTTACTGGTTTGTTTGATTTTGCTCTTTAGCAATGTAGTTTTGCTTAAAACAGAGCTTCCTTTTACATGTTTATTAATTTGCTAATTGGTCTCTTTTTCAGGCTTTGTATATCATTTCTTGCAATTGAAGTTTTCTTCATAGGAATCTGTGTGGCTGTTGCATGTCTGATTGGTCTTGCTATTTGCTGCTGCCTTCCGTGTATACTTGGAATCTTATATGCCATGACTGATCAGGTAATTACCTTCCTTAGGCTCAGTTTCGATGCATTTCGATGGATTACTGTCTCCTGCTATTTACAACTTGAGGATTTGCTATAATATGTGAATGAACTCTCTCTCAGATTAAGCATTAGTTGCAAGTCCAGTTCGGCCATGAAACAGAGGCTGTAATATGCAATTGTTAAAAGTAAACAAATCTTGCAGGCTAAAGAACTTGGAATCAATATGATGGCCAAAATAAGAAGGAATTACTCTTGGATGTGAGTTTACAGATTCATAGGCAGAATAAACATGGTGAAGAGTCTTTGCTTAAAGCATGCTAGCTATATTACTCTCTTTCTTGTGCTTATTTGTATATCTTCAACATGGATATACCTTTTCGAACTTTATCTGAGTTTCACCATTAATTTGGTTCCAGGAGGGAGCAACAAAAGAAGAGATTGAGCGATTGCCAAAATACATCTTCCGCAGGATAGGGGACATTGAAAAGGTTAATGATGACATTCAAGAATCTTTTGAAGGGATTATGAGCCAGTGCAGTGCTGCAACACCTGCCAAACGTGTTCTTTCCAATAAGGATGCTGTAAGTGACTGAGTAGCAGAAATTTTGTATTGTATAATAGTGATTTCCCATCTGGGCTCATCTAAACATGGGTTAAGGAACAAATTGATGATTAGTTATTTGGAGACACCATGACTTGAAGCCATAAGGAGACACAGAATCCTTTACCTTCTACACACATTAATAGATACTAAAGCAAGCTTTACCCAGTTGGCAATTCTCTGTCACTTCTCTGACTTTCTAGTTATGTGATAAATGTAGCATCTGCCCAATCTGTCTACCTTGAAATTGTTCTTTTCTCTTCTTCACTTATCCAACCGCATCTAATTCGAACCTTCGTTGTACTTTACAGGAATGCTGCATTTGCATCTCGGCCTACGAAGATGGTGCTGAATTGCGTGAGCTTCCATGTTGCCATTACTTCCACTCCATGTGCATAGACAAATGGCTGTACATCAATGCGACCTGTCCATTATGCAAGCTCAACATTCTCAAGACTGGAAGCCAAAGCGGCAGTGCATGAATGTCAAACTAATCAGGTTTTCCAATGGAGTGGGAAGACTGAACTGAGAAACACACTTCCCATTTGAGGCCGTAAGCTTCATCTTCGACATCTTCTTAACAAGGACGACCTGAGGATATTTCCTCCAGAGTTGTTTGCTTTTGTCTTGTTATTAATGTACATATTCCTTCTGATATATAATCGTTAGATTTAGATCAAACTAATTGCATTAGGTGTTTGAGGTTTGTTACGTGTCGGCCTAGCATTGCGTTGCAGTTTAGCCTGTTCATGATATCTGTAAGAGATCATTTCATATTCTCATGTACTGTAGCTAAGTTTTATTTTCTCTTTTCTTATGGTATTTATGAGCAAAAATAGGAAAAGAAAGAGCTCAGATGCGCATTTTTCATTAGCTTTTCAGATGAACGTGATGAGCCCTACCCATCACTGAAGCACTGTATTTCTTCATTACTCTGTTCTATGACTTGAACTCTGTTTCTAGATTTAAAACAGAGTACCACTCTACCACTTGTTTATAAAATGTAACGAAAAATGTAGCCCCCTACATGACTTACCTTACAACAAGGCTTGTCCAGCCCGAATTGAACAGGCAACGTTTTTCTTAAAATTTTGTTCTTCAAATTGGGTCAAAGTTGCTTGACCCGATTTGAAGCCCAATTTTTCAATGAAATTGAAAATGATGTCAGTTTTAACTCCATCACAAGCTTTTCGTCCCAAGACCACCTTCCATCTGTGTGGAGGACGAGTTGAGTGGATCGGTTTTGACGATGACAAAAACTTTCTTTTACACGATATGACCATGACTTAAAGTGTTTGGTGGTACGTTCTGTACATTGCCAAGACCTTAAACCTAAGTTATGCAATGCAATACTATGTAGAATTATTACTTCTGAAGGTCCAAGGAGAGTGAGAGGCTAAAGGGATACTGCAGAAAGATGTAGAATGAAGGAATTTTCAGAGAAAGGATAAAGAAGAGGAGAGGTTGTGTTCTTATGGGTCAGTGCGTGTAACAAAGAGATGAATACGAAAAACAAGTGGTTTGTATAAGAATTACAAAGAAGAAAGGAATCCTGATTAATGTGAAAAACCTATTTCAATTTGGAATTGGAGTAATCTTTAGTTTGGGACTAAACATCTCAAGTTTGAGTCGTACCGGATCAAATTTAATTTAATTCTTTGATTTGAAGTCGAAGAAGTAAAATCACTTCTTGTTTACTCCTCTCTGTAAGAGTTACGAAGTTTTCTCAATATGTTTAGTGGATAGTGAATACCGTTAGAGGTCAGACACTTGTGTGACTATAATGGTTGAAATAGATCGATCTCAGAAATGGTTCGATGAACACAATAAGAATATGATCAAGCTTATGAATAAAGTATGAATTAAGATTTATGCTTTATTATAATTTATTTGTTAATTATTTCATATAATTAAAGTGATATCGATTTTTGGCAAATTAAACATAATTATTTCGATGCAATCAGGATCGGATCCCGTCCCGATTTTAATTGTGGTATAATTGTCATTTTTAATTATTAATGCTGCAAATACTTTTTTTAATAAAACCTACTCTAGTAAATCAAATATGTATATATTCTTTTAATTTATTTTTCTCATGTTACATTTTAATTATATTTATTCTTGAATCTAAGATGTTTTATTTAAGATTTTACATATTATTGCTAGATCAATTGTAAAGCCCCAAATTGTAGCCTAGTTGGAATGTTTCATTAAACATGTATTCCATATGACTTAATTATGTTTTTAAAGAATCA
>JAOTAY010000009.1:25107677-25129764 GCA_025629805.1 Erythroxylum baracoense | reverse complement strand
TCTCAAGCCACCACCTCCAAAGAGCTTTTCGACATCTTGGCTCGCACTTATGCCAAACCCAACCGTGGCCACATAAAACAACTCAAAGATCAATTCAATAAGATCACCAAAGGCCCCGCTCCATCACTGTCACTGATTATATGCAATCGATTAAAATTAAAATTCAAACTCAAAATCTTTAATGTAAATTACACAATAATTAATATCAATTTTTTGAATTAATTGCCTAATTGGGACAATCTACGACGTCGTCTTGGTGAAGCCAAAAGGCACACTTGGCTTACCACCAACGCGCGTTGGTACAGAGCTTGGAAATGGCTACCACTTCGTGCCATCTCTCATGGCAACCTCACCTTATCTTCAACTCTCCTCGATTCCGGTCCAGTTCGCCCAAAGTCATCCGGTTCAAATGTTCGGCTAGCCAGACCGGGTTCTTTACCCGGTTGGGTCGGTTGATAAAGGAGAAGGCAAAGAGTGATGTGGACAAGATCTTCTCCGGTTTCTCCAAGACCAGAAGCAACCTCGCCGTTATCGATGAATTGCTTTTATACTGGAATCTCTCCGATACCGACAAAGTCCTTGACGAACTCGAAGAGGTTTCATTTCAGTTACCCACTTTCTAAAAAGACAAGTTATTATTGCTGTTAAAGGAAGTTCTGCTCTTTTATTTTTGAGTAGGCTCTGTTGGTGTCTGATTTTGGGCCGAGAATTACTATAAAGATAGTGGAGAGCTTGCGGGAGGATATATTAGCAGGGAAGTTGAAATCAGGAAGCGACATTAAGGTTGGAAACATGTGCGAACATTCTTAAACTAATTGTAATTTTTGTTTTTTAAGTTTGGAAATTAATCATTAGATTGGGAATTTTGAATTGGGTTATTGTAGGCTGCTCTGAAGAAGAGTGTCTTGGATTTCTTAAGCAAGATAGGGAACAAGACTGTACTTCAACTTGGTTACAGGTTCTGGGTATTCTCTGAAAATGAGAAAAGTTCCGATTGTAAAGTTGTTATTTAGTGTAGAGTTGATTTTCGTTTGCTGTTGTTTATGTGACGTAAAATACTTTCAGGAAACCGGCTGTTGTTATGATTGTTGGCGTTAATGGAGGTGGCAAGACTACTTCTCTTGGTATGTTAGGAACTTAATTGCAAGGGAAAACTCGAAAATTTGAATCACCAAGAAAGGATGTCAATAGAATATGACACCTATATATACAATTTACGCAGTTTGTTATGTTCAATGCCTGTTGAATTGGTTTCAACATCTAATGCACTTATGCAAGTACCCAGGGGCTGGTGCAGTTGTGCACGGCTCAAGTGGTTTGGTGTATATGTTGGGTTAACAGACTTAACTAGAAGCATAGGCAAGTTTTATTTGCCTTCTTTAGGTAGTATACGTACTAACTTAAAAACTCAATGGGCATCATTTGATTAGAGAGTTTTGTTCTTGACTTTTCTTAAGAAAAAATATTATTTGCAACCATCTATACTGGTAAAGTCGCTTATTTGTCAAATATGTTGCAGGAAAGCTAGCATATCGATTGAAGAATGAAGGGGCAAAGGTGAGATTTGAGCTTTTGCTGCAACTTAGTTGATTCCCTAGGGGGCATGCATCACAAGTCTAAAGATTGATGCCACATAACAGCATATACTATTACAATTGGAATTTGTTTGAACATGACTGTGACCTCTTGCATGCAGTTTTTTCTCAAAAAGGAAGATCATTTATGCACAAGAATCTCATCATTTCCTAACAGCTTTGATATTGTTACAGATATTGATGGCGGCAGGTGATACCTTTAGGGCAGCTGCAAGTGATCAATTGGAGATATGGGCTGAAAGGACTGGATGTGAGATTGTTGTTGCTGAAAGAGAAAAGGCCAAAGCATCATCAGGTAGAGAATATTGTCTGGGGATTCTTTTTTGTGCCCTAGCTTTTTGAATTGAAAGAAAAATATTCACAAGGTGGTGTATCAATGAGCATACGATCTCAAGGTGCTTTCTGAACAGTTCTTTCACAGGCCGTGAAAAGAGGAAAAGAACAAGGCTTTGACATTGTCTTATGCGACACTTCTGGACGTGAGTATTTCAAGCGCTCATGATTTGCTGCTATAGAATACATTTCCTCCGACTGCTTTATTAATTTTAGTTTTAAGGAAATTCTTGTTTTACAGGTCTTCATACTAATTACAGCCTTATGGAAGAGTTAATAGCATGTAAGAAAGCCGTTGGAAAAGCTGTTCCGGGTGCACCTAATGTAAACTCAACTATCCATACTTTTAACAACTTAATACTTTGCACAGGCTCTAAGAACATTAAACTTTTGCTGCTTATGCTATCGTATTTCTGTATCTAAATACACATTTCACCCTTTTGACAATGGAAAAAACTTTTTGTTTGTGACTATTGAGATACTCCCATTTCTTTTTTTTGAAATATCTTATTTGAATAACGCAGATTAGTTATGCTAGATTTGTGTGACCATTTTATAAGATTTGCAGGAGATCCTACTAGTGTTGGATGGGACCACCGGTTTAAATATGCTTCCTCAAGCAAGAGAGTTCAATGAAGTAATCTCCATATTCTTTTTGTTGCTTTATTATGTATTGTGTTTCTGAAAAGTAATACAACTCTAATTATCCTGGGGTGTCCAAAATTAAGAAACCTCATCAGATATCAATTCAAAGGTTATGCGATAGATCGGTATTTGACATTGTGATTATTTGTTGTTGTCTGGTCATGGTTCCTTATCTCCTACTTTTACAAGAAGTTGCTTGCCCATTGTCGAGTAATGGTAAAAATTCATTCACCAATCAATTGACTTGCAAGATCTGGACAGGTGGTTGGAATAACTGGGTTGATTTTGACGAAACTTGACGGTTCTGCCAGAGGTGGCTGTGTGGTATGCTCCTATTTCAGTGGTATGTATTGTTTTATGAACTTGGGTTCTTTGACAATCCATTTCATCTTGCAGGTCAGTGTAGTTGATGAGCTTGGGATTCCTGTAAAGTTTGTTGGCGTTGGTGAAGGTTTAGAAGACCTCCAACCCTTCGATGCTGAGGCATTTGTTAACGCCATATTTTCATGAGTCCCCAAATCTCACGGTATGCTGCACGTCTTCTCCTAACGCTTTTATTTCTTCAACTTTTCCTCATTAGTGTATTGAACTAGTTCCAGTTTTATAGATGATCAGTCATAAAAACTTGCTCAAATTTGTAACCTGAGCAAGAAGCAACAGTAGGGAGGGAGAAGAATGCAAAGTTTGTCCTAATGAGGCAGTACAAGCATGCTGTTATAGAGAAGCTGCAGATCATTCCTTCCATTTCAAGCTGAAATAAGCAACATAGATGCGCTCGACTGGATGGAGAATCTCGAGTAATTGAAAGACAGAAAGACGAAAAGACTAGCAAACTATGTATATTTGGACTAAATTGCTCAAGTTCTACACTTTATTCCGCTGAATGTAAAATTAGTTTCCACGATCACAGTACAACTGTCGTTCTGTAATGTTTACAAGCATTGTATAACCTTTGAAGATGAGATCCTGAGGAACTTCAAATGCGTAGAACCACCAATTAGAAGCTACACAAATCAGCTAGAACTGATCAATAAGAAGACAAAGTTTGCTTATGATCTGAGAAGAAGAAAAAGGCTCTTTGGAACTTCACAGATTGGCACTTGGAAGATGATAAAATGTAGCACGGGCAGTATAAACCAGCTTTTTAGTGTTCTTGATCCTGAACTCCATAGCAACAACTGTCAAATTCCTTCCACCCCTCACCACCGATGCGTCAATGACCACCTCTGCCTGAAAAACCATCAGCTGAGTAAAAGCTAGCTATACTGTACTATTACAGAGTCTACAAAAGCAAAAGTTATGTACATTTTTAGTAGCGGCGGAGAGATAAGAAATACTGAATTCGCCGAGAAAGAGTTGCTTATCCTCTGCCACGACGGTTCTTGCGCAAGCAGTCGAAACTCTCTCCGCTATAGCTCCAACAGCTCCTCCGTGAACTCCGTTGAAGTAATTCTACGAACAAAAAAGGAAATTTCTTACTAATCTAACCTAAAAATCCTGTGTTCCCAACAAAGATTAGGGTTTTTGAATTTCAATTACGGTTATGAAGGGAAGGACGGAGAAAGAACAGGAGACGCGGCCGCGCTGGACGAGATCGGCGGTGAGAAGGTCGCGAATCATGTCGTCGAAGAAGCCTTTTGACTTGTAGTCCGCAATCGCAGAGTCGGTGACTCCGACCCCGACCATAAACGCTTTGACTGTAGCGGCATATTTGGGATTCAATTCTTTTGAAATGACCGTCGATGTGTGCTCCGACGAAGAGTTTAGGACGGTGGTTGCGGAGGAGGACGACGGTGGTGGTGGTTTGCCCATGGAGAATAAAATATTCACCAAATGTGTTGGCTCTTCTGATTAGTTATTTGGTCAGAAGTGGACAGTTTGGTTATACTACAATGAACCCTCCATTTTTGTTCTGAAATTTTTTTCCTTGTTTTGCAATGAAATTTTCCAAAAATTGGGGTTTTTTTTCAATAATTTAAAAATAAAGTGAAACCAATAAAATAAAAAATTGATTCATCAAAAAAATATAATAAGAAATTTAATAAAAATATGGCAATCAAATTCGGGTATAATTCAATTTGGTTCGGTTCGATCCAAAGTCACAAGCCAAGTTTGGGTTGATCAAGTGTTGCTTAGCTCAGGGCCTATTTGAGGCTCGAGAGATTCAATATTTATGAAAAACAAAGTTGAGATGTTTTTTATAAAACAATATCATTTCTATTTTTAATTTTAAAAAATCAGACATGCCGGGTAGAGTAGACTTGAGCTATCTCAAATTTGGTCAGGTCGTGGATAAAGTTCAGATAGAAACTATCAGGTCAGGCTTAGGCTCAGGAGGGCTTGACTTAGCTTGACTTATTGTCAACCTTAATTTAAGATTTAAAAGATTGAACCAGTATTATATTGCTATAAAATCGGTTAAATATTGCATAAATATGAAGATTTTGAAATATGATCAAAAGGGATTGTTTCTATCTATCAAATTTTAATTTTAAAAAAATTATTAAATAAAAATTAATTAATTAATTTTGATCTATAAACTAATTAATTAGTGTAATAATAAGAATAATTAGAGTAAGTTAAAATGAGGTATAAAGTTTTCACGATCTGATTCATTTTTAATAATTTTTTGTAAGACACTCAATTCAAAGAACCTACAGCAGGGCTTTGGGTATGACTCTAAATCCAATTAACTCAGACCGAACTCGTTATCTTTGGATCAGGCCGAACTGGGTCGGGCTGTTTCGACAAGCTTATCTCTCTCACCCTGCAGGGTTCCAACATCCATATATGAATGCACATCAAGTAAAATGCAGGCAACTGAGTTAGCAATCTAGCAAAAGAGATGTAACTTTGTATCAGAAGTAAATGTGAGAAGTCTGAGTTCCAACATCAGTAAAGTTCACACATTGCTTAGTACTGTGTCGATTGAGGTAAAGAAAGAAGCAGTTGCAGCTCTGTACTGAATGCCCCGAATCAGTTTGTGGTCTGAACTTGCATCTTTTCAAGTTTCTCCTTTCCCTTAAACCTTCTTCTGAAGTACTGGAGAATGACTTTGCCTTTGACAGTACCCTCCAGATTGGTTACTGGTTTTTCTTCAAGCCCGTTCTGAGCAGGCTCACCAACTGATGCTGAAACTTCTCCAGCAGAGCACCCTTCTGCAGAATCAGTCACTCCCAAAAGAATGGTCATTTCCTCTTCAGGGCTTTTCTCAACAGCAGCAGGTTCTAGGAGGGACGAAGACTTGATTAACAACTGAGCTAAAAATAGTTTCTGAAGTTGATTAAATTCTCTGCAATAATGAATAGTTAATCGTAATGCTACTCCAGATTCCTTGAATTGGAAAACGAGTACATCAGCTTCTTTGATGTCGTCTGAAATGCCAATTCGTTCGTGCATGCGAAATAATTTAAAGTGATGCAAGCAATCACTTGCAGGATAAAGAATCCAAGCTGAGACAGAAGACACAGTGGAAGTAGAATAAACTAGAGTTTACCCTGACAAACTGCGGATGAATGTTCACCAACAAGAGGAAGTTGACCTTTAAATCTGCCGGATTTTCTCTTAAAGTCGTCGGCATTGAAGTCCTGTGAGAAAATGGTAAAGCAAATGAAGAATATAAAAGGAATTCGATCACTGTTATCCAATATGGTCTCCTTATGATTTGTCATTACTGGCCTATATTAAATTCTCAATAGGACAAGCTATATTTGAAAGAAAATTTCAGGGTTGTATCTCCACTATTCACTCGTGTGATGTGGGCAGTCCCTCTCGGGAATCCATACATCCCTTATCAGCCTATGGCAGCCACCTCTTGAGCACAGGTTAAGGTTCGACCTCAATGGGAAAGGAAAATGAAGCACTTAACAATGCAATATTCCAAGAGATGTTTGAAAGATCACCATTATCTCGGACAAACTGTCACTAGTTAAAATGTGTCCCAGCCCCAATTGAAGAAATTGGACAACCCTCCAACACTAACCATTGTTGATCAAAAGTAAGAGGAGAAAAGCATATTATCTTCTGAACTAAAGGCAATAACAAAGAATTGCACATAAGTCCAAAATCCACAGTCATAGGATTGCCAAGCATTGGTTATCAAGTAAACACGAATTCTGGAGTGTATTCAAAGCAAGTGCAAACAAAAACGAAAGGAGTGTATGTCCTTGGATCCTACAACAAGATTCACATTAGCCCATGGCATAAAAAGTTTAGATCACCTGTGCGTAAATGGACACCTCAGCTGACTTGGCATACTTCACATAACGTGCAAGGCCTTCATACGAATAAAAATGTTGTCCCGTTGCCCGGCATATGTAGCAGCACTACAAGGACCAAATGTAAGAAGAAGCCAATCAAACTTTATATTCTAGCATGGTAAGTTCATAGTGGTATACTGTGGCTTTATAGCTCTTCAAGCCAACATCATAGACCAAAAAATCAGCAGAATGGTATAAAATTCAGTTAAAACATCTGACAGAAAATGATAACAAATGAGCAAAAGCCAAATGGAACGGATACAAATAACCCCACAGGTCACATGATAAAGACCAGCAATATTGAATATGTCAGACTGTTTAGGAAAGTTATTTACTTGGTGCATCAAATAACTGAATTTCGGCTTAAGATGCAATTATTTATACCTATCATAGGACAAGGGATCTCAACTCTGGAGTTACAATGACCAAATAATAAAGGGATATTACAGCATAAAAGTTCCTTTGATAATGAATTTTCACTCAAGCAACTTCAATAGTGTCTCAATTTGGAGAATGAAAAGCAATTTATTCTGCAAAGCGATTATATCACACGAGTTTGCCACCCTAAACAAGAAAGTGCATCTATCTAATGTAATCAATTCATGCATCTCAAGTTATGTTCATTACAGCAGGGATTAGTATATCGAAAATGTGGTTCAAAAGGATGAGATCTAGCATAGCAGGTAACAAATTTAAAAGAGACAAAAGCAAGAAAGCGTATCATCTTAAATCACCCTTTTTAACGAAGGACGGGAAGTTTTAAATAAATGCAATCCAAGAAAACGGAAGTAAAATCAGAGCAACCCACAACCATAGGTTATCAGCTAAACAAATGCATGAAGTATTAAATTACCGATGTCTTCCCATCCTTCTGCTCACTGCGTACCAGTTCCCAATGCTCGGGGATAGGTTTTGAAGCTTCTGTTTTCACCATGTTCAAACAACAAATCAATGCTTTTGTTTATCGAAAAACTAACGGAAAAATCTATCGCCTTCTCTACAGTTCTCCGGTAGCCCTAGGTCTAAGATGAAAACAAGGCACCGGCAAAATCCTAAATCTAAGACAGAAATTACCTTTGAAGGCATATGTTCACGTTTTTTTTGTTTTTTTCTGAAAAATCTGGAGAAGCCTCAAAAGGAAAGCTAATAACGCTGGTTCATTTAATTTTCATAAGAAAAAAGGCATATTGCTTCTTAAGGAGGCCTAATACTAAAACACCAGATGGCAACACTCTGCAATTCCAGAAATTTTCCTGGGCGCTGCTATATTGAAGGCAGGGTACATCAGTCAAACACACACAATTCCTCAAGAATGAAACACCGAGACCCCAACTGGTTAACCTTCAGCACAGCAAAGGCTGAGGGATAAATTAAATCAATTCGGATACCAAAAAGGCATATCTTCACAAATAATAAATACTATAAAAGAAAAATCGACCACATATGACTCCTTTGCGAGCAGGTTGAAATAGAAGATCCAATTCTCAACAGTTGTTCATATAAAACATCCAATTTAGCTGATGCTTAATTGACCAATCAGTTCACTATCTGAACTTTCTAAACGCCTTGTTCCATAATGATTCTTTCGGACCAATTTAGCAACTTCTATTTCACGCCAAGAAAAGAGTAGTATTTGCATAGTCACAGCATACAAACGTGTGAATCAACTGAAACGGTAGGATTTTCATACAAAGCAGAACCTTTTGGACTTGACTGAAGGAACTTATATCACTCAATCAACAATGGTAAATACACAAGGAAATGATAAATGCTTACCTTAAAGTCCCACATCTAAAACTCAAAACGGCGCCACCCCTACCAAGGATGGTGGATATTAATCATAATCATTACCAAGCAAGCTTAAATCTCCGCGAACTCAGCATTTGGGTCTCTGATCTTGAGATATCAAATTTGAATTTTTAATTCACAAAACAAGGATATAAATACAAAACCAAACAGATAAAGGAATACCTGCTTCGTTTCAGGCTCTGCCCTTCCCATCTGTTAGCAATCCCGACAGTGTAAGCTCCCATCTGGAACACAGAAAGAATCAAAAAGAAAAAGGAAAAAAAAAAGAAAAGGAAAGAACTAATCAGAATCTTCGGCTAAAGGTAATCAAAGTTTCGATCTTTCCACTCATTTCAACTAAAGCTGATTAAAGTTTCGATCTTTTCATTCATTTTTCAGATATCTAAACAGAAAACCACAAACAAATTGAGGCGAGTACAAAAACCTTAGAGAGAGAATGATGAACAACGTCCAACGGAACCACAAGCAAGCTGCGTCTCCTCCCTCAGTTTCTGGAGACAATTGCACCAAAAACTATAATCAATCAAGCAGTTGTTTTACTCACTCTCACTGGACCGGGCTTGCTTTACTTCTTAATTAATCCCAATTATAACTTAACAACAATCCTAAACCACTTTCTGTTGGGTAGAAAGAACAATAATTCCTTATAGTTAAAAAATTAAAATCTTTTTTTATAGAAATTTCAATGTTTAGAAAAATTTTCTTTTACTTCAATAAAAAACTAATGATGAAATAATAGCAATATAAATATTTTATATATTTCTTTGATTACTCTTAAATCGAACTAATTAAAACAAATATTTTATTATAATTATCTTAAATTATTTTAAATTAATTTAAAAATAAATTAAGTTTTATATTAATAAAATATATCATATTACTTATACTTCGTGTTATTTTATAACCAAAATTTTTAAAAATTAAAATAAAACTTTTATTTGAAAATTTTTAAAAATTAAGGAAAATTTCTAAATTAAATGTCATTTTACCCGTTTTAAGAAAACCTTTATCTGGTGTTGATTTAACATCAAGGTTAAAATCACCTTTGCCATCATTGAGTCAATCTTACCTTATTTGAAGTTAACAAAGTTTTTCTCAGTTTAAATTGAAGTTAACGAATCAGGTTCAAATTGACCGAACTTAAGGTTAGACTTAAACTTTTTTTTTTGAAAATTCAGACTTCAAGTTCGGGATGCACCGAGCTTGGTCAGAAAAAAGATGTCATTTTTAATTTTGTAAAATTAAAAATATATTTAATCAGGCTTAATTTGCATCTAATCGAATCTAATTAGACTTTAGACAGCCCAAGTTCGACCGTACTCTAGCTCAAGAAGGAAGTCTTGGGTCCGATCGAGCTTCAGACCAAGCCCATTGCCACCTCTAGTGAGGGTTAAATCACCATATATATTTTTTTTGAGAAATTAAATCACCATATATTGTTGTTTCTTTACAAAGCATTCCCATTTTGAAAGAGAATCAATATGATAAATTCAGTTATGACCTTTCAGGCATAGCCAGCCCAAGCTCCTTGCATTGTTCTTCATCCACATGAAGGCTTCCTGGTATAGCACCAAAAGCTCGTCTGGAGACATCAAACCCTGAAGCCACTTGATGAATATATGCTGATGCATCGTCCCATTTCTTCTGCATATTAAAAGATTTTGAAGCAAATTGCTTTGTTGGATTTTTTGCTGTTTTTGGTTCAAATGCTTGGTCCAACTCAGTAACCCTCAGAAAGCGCTCTGTGGCTGCCTCCCAAGACAGCTCATGCCTCTGTTGATCAGTCAGCTCAGCAGGTTCTTCAGACAATGCCCTCATTGTGGCCTCGACGAATCCATCATTGTTGTCATATGTTCTGCAATTTGGGAACTGCTTGAAGAAGTCATTTGAAGGGTGGTTGGCACAGACTACTATCTTTCCCATGGCCAGTGCCTCTGCTGTGGTTGTGCACACCACGTCTGTGGTGCTTGGATTAAGGAACACTTTGTAACTGGTGAAGGACAAAACAAAGGACATGTGATAAAAGATTTCAGACACAAAGATTCAGTAACAGGATTCAGCATTTTCATTTATTACAGATGCAATTATGATGAAAACCCTTGTAAGTTGTACTTCAACCATACTTACAAAGCTACTTATGCTGCCAAACTGTTGTTCGAATGATCAAACCTCATTTTGCAGATTCCTAACTTTCATTTTTACAACAATAAAAAGAATCGAAATTAACACAAGGCAACTGACTGAAACTCGTATCTGTAATTAAGCACATCAATAAGCAGTTCTCATGACAAATTATTGCCATATATATGGAAGCAAGTAATGCTCATTACAGAAAAACGTTGGACATAGAGCAGAAACATACTCGTGGAACACGGGATCGGCATGATCACGCCCAGGGTGTACTCGAACTGTTAGTTCCAACTTTTTAGCTGCTACCTGAATTTGATCAGAGTCTTCCCCACTGCCATATAAATCTAACTCAAGTCCAGCTAGCTTCTTTTGGTGATTATGAAGAAGCTTAAGCAGCTCCTTGTACCCTTTGTTCCAGACCATTTTTCCAATGTAGTAAGCACCTTTCGTAAAGGCCGTGTCCCCACTTTGCTGTTGCTCTATCTTTTTCCTGCCAATATCTAGGAACTTAGGATTCACTCCATGGACGTTGCAGATGATGGATTTAGGATACTCTTGAGTGGCAGCAGATAATCTGATTACCTGCCGTTACATCAGAAGCAAATTCTAGTGACAAGCAAAGATCAAAAGGTGATGCATAGAAGTTATCACTACGTCCAACAGAATGTATCTTCTATCATGCAGAGCATGAAAAAGGGGAAAGTATAAACTCTGAATTAAAATTTCTAATAGGGGGTAAACCATCTGAAGCTATTACACGAATATGAAGGGTGAGAAAAAGGATGTCAACATGGCAGTTTTCACCATCATAGTTTTCCCTCCACAACTAAGTAGATTGCTACTATTCTATTTCTTAAACTCACACAGTGCTACTAACCTAAGAAGTGAAAATGCTCAAATTCTTAGCCATTGAACAGGAAAAGAGAAACATACCTTGTGGCAATAGATGCCAACTACCCAAGTGTTAATATATTTAAGTGCAAATGCTTTTATCCGTCCATTATTCTCTCTCTTAACATATTCCAGATAATTGGTGTGTATAATTCCAATTACAAGTTGGAATTTACTTTTCCATCTCTTCCCATGATGAAACCATGTAAGGTGTTCAGGCTCCTCGAGGACGGCAATGTCTGCTTCTTCATCAGGAATGATTTCAGAGATATCACCAACAGGGAGAATGCTTCTCATAGCAACAGAAAACTGCACCATGAACAATTTGCAGAATGACCATCAAATGATTACTATACTCGCTGGTTGATACACTTGTCTAAGATTACCTTTCCAGGGTAAAAACGTATACTGAAATCAGATGAAAATGAAATCCTGTCCTGAAGCCATCGGCGGACATATGCTTCGTGCTCGGACGGAGAACCGAATGTAATGCTACTGGTATACACTAGCTTTTGATGTTCTAAAGACAACCAAGGAATCACCAAAGTGACCTTTCTACATCCATCCTTTGCTAGATATGCAGCTCGAAACAAAGGGTTTACAGCAGTTCCAGTCATCCATGGAAGGCTTGCAGTAGTAAAAATTGCAATATGCTGCTTTTTATCCATTCAATCTAAGACCATCAACCTACTTATATTCTCAATTTCTTCACAACACTTCTATTACATTGATCAGAAGCCCGTTTTTCTCTGCATTAGAGAAACCCAAAACCATAACATTAAAAGAAATTCTCGTTCAACCATTAAACTAATCAAGATCAAATTTTTACTAAGAACCAAGTAATCAATAGACAAAACAAGAACAAAAAGATGGTCAAATTCAAAAAGGTAACAACATCAAACAAACAGACAGATAAAAACACAGACTTGCTTAAAGAAAACCAAGAGTCGGCTCTCTTCAGACGTATTCCTATAGCAGTTCAATACCCTTACACGTTCAAATTTCATAATCCAAAAAACAAAACAAAAATCGAAAACAGATTAATATCAAACCAAACCGGAAGAAGAAGAAGAAGACCACTCACCACACTTCCTGTCGATTTTGTGTGAGATTCTGACAGATTGATATACAGAGAGCAAGAGAAACCAAGAAGAAGGCAGAAGAAGAAGACGAAAATTGGTTACGTTTGCGTAACGGGGGAGGGAATATACTATTGTGTATCAGTTGACCGTTTTGTTACGCGTCCTTACTTGATTGGGTGATTTCAACCTGTCTATTTTTATCCAATTAGGAATGCCAGCATGGGATCATTTCCTCTCGGGCTTGCCAGCGAACGATGTTGGGGGATCTAGCCGATCTGTTCTGTGAACGGCCAGGATTTAATTTCTCCGGTGGGCCCCACATGCGGGAACACTAATCAAGAATGGAACTGTCCGCATCCTGTAGACTGGAAAGCTTCTTGCTTCCGTTGAATGTTTGGTGTCATTTTCTTTTGAAAACATTTGAGAATGTCAGAGACATTGGACTGGTAGCTTCTCAAAACCCTAAAACTTAAGAGCTTCGAAGAACGAAGTAAACGATTCTATCTTAATTGAATTGAAGATTCGAACAAATCGTGAGGTAATCAAACCATGCTTTTCTCTGTTTCCGTTTTACGGCAATAACTGAATCGCCATGGCGTTCTTTTTTCCTTTTTTTGGGGTTGTTAGTTCTTAAAATTCAATCGAGTGCACTTAACTGGAGAAAATTAGGTTATGAGCCTGAATGGGTTCCTGATTGTGTTATGGCTATGTATTTTTGTGTAATTGAGGATCTGATGTTAAATTTCTAGGGTTCGTGAGTTTGGGCTTTGGTCATATTTCGTTTAGGTTTTCAATTTTTGGTTTTGTGTTGAGATTGAGGATGTTTTTCGTCATGAATGGGAAGGATAGTTGAAATGAGGCGAATTAAAAACAATGTCAAATATGATTATTCTTCTTTCTGTTTTCACTTTTCTTTTCTGGTTAGTTGTTCAAGTGTTTTAGGAAATTATCTCTGGGACCTTCCATTGTTGGTAGGCTTATGATTTTGATCAATCTTTTCTCCATATTATTGAGGAAATCAATAAGGGAAGGGAAAATACCAAAAGCAGCTGTGTGTCAGGGACTGTGTTGATTAGAATATCATAAGCATCTGACTTTCATTCTTGAATGGAAGAATATCTTCTGAAGTTAGGAGCTTGGCGAGTCTATGTGTATGTAGTGGCAGGGGAACATCATTTATTTCAACAGAGCCTTGAACTAGAGCCTTATGCTGGTGACACTCAAATCCTGTGAAGATTGTGATATCATGTGCTTGCATTAATTTCAGCAAATGATTATTAATTAGTTTCCAATTAGGGAATAATCTCTTATTTGATTTTATGTAACCCTGTGCACAGATTTGTTGTGGATGTTTTTCATGCTAAGTTTCCTCCCTGAAGTTGAGAAATGTTGATGGGACATACAGATGGTCTATCAGAACCTGCATCGTCAAAGGATCACCTGCTTGCTGATCCTGAAAATGGGTTGGATGATGATAGTGAAGTTAGTTTGGAAGAGATATTGTATTCAGCCTCCTTCGAAGAACTTGCCGAAAATAATGTGAAGTATGACACAGTTATTTGGTTCTCCATATCACTTTTGCTGGTTTTAGCTTGGGGAGTTGGTGTTATCATGTTGCTTTATTTACCAATTAGAAGATATGTGCTTCAAAAGGATATTGCCTCACGCAAGCTATATGTGACGCCCAATGAAATAGTCTACAAGGTATGGACACATGTACATCAATATGCATGTGTTGTGTGGAAGTTGAATGCTTTACTGTCTTAACAGTGTGAAAGAACTAGAAGCATAGATATTATCGTTCATTATTATTGTGATTGTATTGATACTCATTCACAGAACTATATATGCAAACTAAGTTCCATTGCCATTAACTTTTCTGGTTCCCTTTCTCCAGGTTTCAAGGCCTTCATTCATACCCTTTTATGGCATAGTCACAATTGAGAGGCGGATTCCTCTTTCCTTGGTGATTGACCTCATTATAGAACAAGGTAATGATGCCACCTCTACATGTATGCTGCATGATTATGTGACTCTTGAGTTATCCTGCATATCATAGGGGTTTTCTCAATATACTTTTATAGCTAGGGGGAACACTAAGCTGTAATTTGGTTGCAGGTCACTATCAAGTTTCCTTGTCCCTTATTTGGTTCAGTATCAAATTGAAGGGACTTTAGTGTGGGGAAGTTACTATCCATTTCATTATGTACTAGATTGCAGATGTGTGGGTTCTAGACCTCAGTTCTTGTAATTGTTTGCCAAACTTAATATTTCATCTGGGTCTCTGAGTGTGTTAACTACTCATTGGCAAATAGTCAGAGGCTTTTAAATTGAGAAAGACGACCTTGTAGCTGAGCTACGCTCTACTGTACACTTTACTTTTGACTGATTATAGGCCATGCCTGATGAAGTTTTGTTTTGTTTTGATGTTTGCTAGGCTGCTTGCAATCCAAGTATGGACTTAACACTTTCAGAATTGAAAGCATAGCACATGGAAAAGCTGCACCTGTAGATGAACTACGAGTTCAAGGTATTACTAACCCTGCACATCTGAGGAAGGTAAAGCTAACTTCATTTCCTATTTGATTTTCTTGTCATATTTTTAGTTCTCTCGGCCTTCCATGACCAGACAAAAACAATTTTGTTTATTTTTTGTGTTCCTTGATATGGTCTGCTTGTTCATAACTGTTGTTGTAAATTTGTTGTTGGCATGCCTTTCAGGTCATAGTAGCCGAAGCTTCAAAGAATATACTGGATACAGGGAAAGGTTGGAAACTTGCTACAACCTACAATACTGAAGGGGGAGCTATGTCAAGGATGACATCATTGTCAGAGGGGCCAGTTGTTTTCAAATCACCAAGCAAAAGCTGGAAGGTAAGTTACAATGATTTGGTGTGGAACAACTTACTTTTGTACCAATTTCAATACCAGGCCGGCATGGTACGGAATACAAAAAAATACAGAAAACACTGCTTGCAACTCTTACTCCCTATTACATGTAAACAATTAGTTGTGTTGCTTCCTGTTCTGCTGTGCTTATTAGGCCTTATTGTCTGTTGTATGCAGATGACAGGTTCACCTCGTTATTCTTCTCTGGAGCACAGAGGGATTTCAGCTAATGAGGCCATACTAAGCAAACTGGAAGAAGTCACTAGATCAGTGAAGGTATGCTAACTTGTAAATTTCTTCATGGCTTGTCTGTGACGGAGAAGATACCTTCCATCTCCTCTAATGGAAGTTTTTCTTTCTTAACCAGAGAATTGAACTGCTTATTGACAAGCCACAGCCATAGCCATAGCTAGATCACAGCCGAAACTAAAAGCTCGCTGGAAATGCCCTTTCTGAAGGGAATCCAAAGGAAAACTATGGTCATTTTCTGTTTCAGGGAAAGATTTTTCTTCTGTATATATCTTTGCTTCAATTCATATTTTGATGCTTAAAAATCCAAACCCTTGTTTTTTTTGGGTCTATTATTTGTTTACGATTTTAGCTCCTAAAAGAAAAAAAAAGGGTAAATCCTTAACAATAATACAAGTGTTTAAAACAGTTTTAGATAAAACAAATGATTAATAATGTATCAACAAATGAGAAAAAAATCAGTTTAATTTTTCTATAATCAACTTAATATTTTGATTTATAATTTTAAATATATCCCTTAATTCTTATGCCAGATTTTTGTTATAAAAGAGTATAATATCACGAATTCAACTTCAAAATATAATTTTAATTCATTATTACTTAACAATAACAACAAAAACACGAGATGTAATGCATAAAAAAGTATGTACCGTCTTATCCTTATAGGGAGACTATTTCTAATTATTTTTTGATGCTTAAAAATAAAAATCCTTGTAATTTTTGCCCATTATTTGTTTACAATTGGGCTCCTAATCTAGGACTTAAAGAGCAATAATCAATAAGGACGGCAATTGCAGCCCGACCTGTCTGGTCAAACCAAATTTGGCCCGTTTTGGCTCGGATTTAACGGATTATAGGTGGGCCACCAGTCGACCATGATCTACAGGTTGACTATAGCCAATCCGCGACCCGACAAAACGACGTCATTTTGTTTAAAACAAAACCGTTTTGCATTTTTTTAATTTAAAAATATTGACAGACTGATTTTTCCCCAACCCGCCGAACTACGGGCCTACCACAGGCAGTCCGGCCCATCAGCTAGCCAGGCGTGAATGAGGCCAAGCTAAGGACGGGCTAGCTCCGGCCCATGACATCTATAATAATCAAAAGGTTTAACTTTTTTAACTTTTAAATTATCAATTCAAATTATTTTAATAATTTTTATTATTAAAAATTAATTAATTATAATTGTACATTTTAATGATTTTTTATCAAGATTATAAATCCAAATCCTTGTAATTACATTTATTTATTATTTGTTTACATTTTAGCTCCTACTAAAGGAACTAAAGGGAAAAAAAATCGTTGAACAGGTACGGTTGAATAAAACTTTGTTTAGAGAAAACAAATGATTAATAATTTACTAAAAAATGAGAAATCTTTTTCAATAATTTACTAAAAAATGAGATTTTTTTTAATAATCAATTCAACTAATATTCAAGTTATATCATATTATATTTTCAAGTTTAAAATATAAAAATAAGAATAAAACTTTAATATCTTAATATATATATATATCTTAATTTCTAAATCTGTATTCAAAAATAAACAGTAAATGGTAGAGATCAGACAATGGTAGAGTTATCGGTCACGGTCAAATCGGAAACACGGACCAAAGATTTCTCATCACATCTCCACTACAAAGACGACGACTTGCTCGATCTAACAAACAGAAACACGCACTGATTCGAAATCAAATGAAAAAGAAACCAACTTTGAAAGGAAAGGAGGAGGAACAACAATGGATGGAACTATCATCAGAGACTTAAATACTGGTAATCAAGAGAAATCAATCCATCATCTTGTTGCAGTTTTCTTCTCATCACTTGATTTCATTTTGTCCCTCCCTCCTTTACTTTGCATGATCAGAAACACAATAAATAAGAGACACAAAATTAACCCAAAATACAGAAGACCAGAACCCAAATTTTAGAGAGAGAGAGGCGAAAAGAGTAAAGTGAAGGCCTTTGAGTTGACGACGAAAGGAAGGAGCTGTATATATAGTTGCAGAAACCCTAAGCTCTAATAGTTATTGCTTACGTGGCACTATAATGTCCGTTGGATTGCGTTTCTTTGTTTTTCATATCTACGGTGCTCCTCTTTTCTGCAGTTCCTTGCCAGCTATACCGCCGTCATGAGGGTTTTCTTAGGTTTAGTTTTGGAACATATCCTTATTATTCAACTTCTAGATACTATTATATTTTGTACGGAAGATAAATGATTTAAAATTAATAATAAATCCCTTATTTGATTATAATACTAAAAAATGTATATTTCAATATTAAATTATGATTATCATTTAATTAACATTAATACTAAAAAAATTATATTTCAATATTAAATTATGATTATCATTTAATTAACATTAACATTTTGCTCCTTAAGGGGTGCTCGAGTTGGTGGAATAGGGAAGTATGAAGTCAAAAAATTTTGTGTTTGTATCCCCTACTTATATTATCTTGATCGAACCTGTCGCACAGGGCTTGTCTAGTACAGAATACTTGATTGACGTAATTTACAGGCTATTGCGTCAATCTAAAGATTTACCTAGTACACATCTAAAAAATAACAATTGCAAATTCTTCCGTTCAAAAAAAAAACCTTAACGTTTCATTTACTAATTTGTTTTTTATTTCATGATGTCATTTTAATGAAATTTTATATTAAACCTGATTTATCTTACGATATGATTTATATCATATTATTTTTAAATAATTACGATTTAAATGATTTAAAGTGTCTTCTCAAAATGATATCTTTCTATATCTTTATTAATGTTTTAAAAACCGGACCGAAAGTTAAATCGATAAAATAAAAAAATTAAGTATTAAAATATTTAATTGTATTAAATCATTTTAAAACTGATTAAAGACTAAATAAAATTAAAAAATTTGAAATATGATTGAAATATATTTTTATATTAAAATTTATTTATTTATTTATTTTAATTTATAGAAATTTCTTAATTAAAAAAACTTACTGATTAATTAATAAATTAATCAGTTTTTAACAACAAAATTTAAATCAAACAAAAGTTAAAAATTAAACCGAAATATTGGAAAATTCAAGATTTTCACAATTGTTGTTACGAATCAATTAGGTTTTTTAATAGTTGATCGTTTGAATAACATTGTAATAAAAAGTGGTGTCAAAAATAATGAAAAAAAAGAGTGAATTTACCTTTATAAGATAGCAATTCATCTCTAATTGGAATAAAACTCTTAAGCTGATATAAAATTTTATTTAGTTTGTCTCTATCATTGAAAGCCTAGAAGAAGACAAAATAGAAGAAATTGAAAGCCTAACCGAAGAATGTAGAGCTAGCAGAGTTCAAGGATGATAATACACTGGAATCGAAAGGTTGGTCCAATTGTTCTTCAGCCTATATAATGTTGAAAGCAGCCATGAATGCTTACAAGCCATGAATGCTTACAAGAAGGTAGTTGAGAAGCAAGCATCCTGGATTCTGCATCAATCCTGGCTACCTACAACACAGGCTCCATGTCTGCTGATACAGCTGCTGCAAATCCTGTAACTTGGTCTCTTTTTTTACTGTAGTTTCTGAACCAAGATTGCTCATGACCAAGGATTAGACACTACACTTGTTCAATACAGAATAACTTGGATGTGCTCCAGGTCAAAGAAAAGTATGAAACTTCTTGTTTTGTATCATTTGCTCATGACGGAATAGGTCAAGAGAGCAGAACAAAAGCATGAGCTAAACCATGAAGGAAAAAAAGAATGGTGGCTAGAAAATCACATCTATAGATTCCCCCCACCATTGATATTTTAACAAGTCTTAGCTA
This sequence comes from Erythroxylum baracoense, assembly GCA_025629805.1. Taxonomy (NCBI): domain Eukaryota; kingdom Viridiplantae; phylum Streptophyta; class Magnoliopsida; order Malpighiales; family Erythroxylaceae; genus Erythroxylum; species Erythroxylum baracoense. The sequence goes on along the minus strand of JAOTAY010000009.1, from coordinate 25,110,076 downwards.
CCATATCAATAAGACAAATTCTCTCCCTATATTGAAACAACTTGGTTGAATTCCCCTAAAGGACCAAAGTACAAGAAAAGATAATCTACACTACTACAAAAATCTTTTAATGGTTACCGAAGTTGTTTGCCCTCTTAGCTGAGCTGAGTGTATTTGAGAGAAGCATAGCTATGGTCATTGGACCTACTCCACCAGGAACTGGAGTGATAGCTGAGGCAACCTTGCTGGCTTCTTCATAATAAACATCTCCTACCAGCCGATAACCTCGACGACTTTTTGCATCCTATAGATACATGCAATGATAAAAGATTCAGAGCAATATCAGCAGCCAAGAACTTAAAAAGTTAAATCCATCTCCTTATCCTTCCAAGGGCAGTAATGTTCAGCACATCCCTATAAATGAAAACACAAAACTTTCCTGACATAACAATCCAATACACAAAAGTGTGCTCAGCTCACCTCAACTGGATTAATTCCAACATCAATTACTACTGCACCAGGCTTTATCCAGCTTCCCTTCACCATATTTGGTTGTCCTACAGCAGAGATCACAATGTCTGCTTGCTTGGTAATTGCTTCAGGATTTTTGGTCCTAGAATGGACAATACTTACAGTAGCATCTTCTCTCTACAGACACCAAAAGATCAAGACAAGACATGTTAAATAGAAGAAGGATGAAGAGGAAACGCACAAAACCATGTAAGCACTAAGTACAAAATATAACTTCCAATAGGAACAAGAGTTACTTGAAGTAACAGAGCAGCTGGCATCCCTACAATGTTGCTCCTACCGATCACTACAGCCTTCTTCCCTTTTATTTGAACTCCATATCTATGCAGTAACTCTATGCAGCCTTTAGGCGTGCAAGGAACAAATAGCGGTTCTCTTCCTCGCATGGCAAGTCTGCCAATGTTCACAGGGTGGAAGCCATCCACATCCTTTTCAATGCTGACAGCATTCAAAACATTTTCCTCATCCATATGCTGATACAAAGAGATTCACATTTCAACACAGATAGATAGATATCAAGAATATATCCAACTTCTCATCAAACCATATTTCAATTTCAACAAAGATAGACTCATGAAGCAATACACTGTTTTTAAAACATAATTTAGAATCAGACCGGAGGCAGAGGCAACTGCACAAGAATTCCATGAACTGAAGGATCATCATTGAAACCAGATATAAATTTGATCACTTCATCTTCTGGTGAATCTGCAGGCAAATGCACGTCAAAAGAATTGATCCCAACAGATTCACAAGCTTTCTTCTTCTTTCGAACATACGTAGCAGAGTCCTTCCTGTCCCCAACAAGCACTACCGCCAAACCCGGAACCACACCAATTGCAGCTTTCATTCTCGACACTTCACTAGCAATCTCCTCTGTGATTTGCTTGGCCACCATTTTCCCATCAATTACCTTAGCAGAACCATCACCAGCAGCTACACAAGAAACAAAGGAATTTCCGTTATGACACACACATGTTTGATAAAATGCTTCAACGAAAAAGAAAATCGCTTCATTAGGCTCACCGCTTACGACCGGAGACAAAGCGATGGAAGATTGGACGGCGGTGAGGGGCCTCAGGGGAGTGGAGACTGGCCGGGGAAGAGGGCCCACCAAGTGGCGGAGTAAGAGAACGCCATTCAGGCGACGAAAAGGAAAAAGTCGAGCCGTTGCGGAGGATGATGTATCGGTTAATGCCAAAGAAGCCATTCGAGACTTTCGATATTTGGGGCAATGTAAAACGAAATGTGTCGAAGTGTTAACCATTAAAAGAGTTTTTGTAGCGTTTCTATAATTTGTTATTTACAAAAAAATATTGCAAAAACCTTTTTCTCAATAAGTTAAAAAATATTAGATTTTATATAAAAGTTTAAAATTTATATCACATCTAAGTGGGGCGCTTGGTTTATAGAAGAAAATAGGAATGAGAATGAGAATGAATATAGGGAGAAATGAGAATGGATATAATCATTATAATTATGATGGTTGGTTAAGATGAAGAAATAATTACCATTATTATTGATAGTGGTTAGTTTGTAAAAAATATTGTAATTAATTAATTACAAAAAAATTATATTTTAATTAATAAATAATTATATTTTAATTAATTACAATATTTTAATTAATGAATAAATTATATTTTAATTAATTATATTACAATTAATTATTTAATAATAATATTTTAATTAATAAATAATTACATTTTAATTAGTTATATTTTAAATAATAATAATATTTTAATTAAATATAATGTAAATAATAATAATAATAATATTTTAATTAATTATATTATAATTAATTAATTAATTACAATATTTTAATTAATGAATAATAATATTTTAATTAAATATAATGTAATTAATTAAGTAATAATAATAATTTAATTAAT
>JAOTAY010000009.1:25090361-25107577 GCA_025629805.1 Erythroxylum baracoense | reverse complement strand
TTAATTAAATATAATGTAATGTAATTAAATAATAATAATAATTTAATTAATTATATTGCAATTAATTAATTAATAATTAATATTTTAATTAATGAATAGTTATGTTTTAATTAATAATAATATTTTAATTAAATATATGCAATGTAATTAAATAATAATATTTTAATAAATTATATTGTAATTAATTAATTAATTATAATATTTTAATTAATTATAGTGTAATTAATTATTTAATTGATTTCACCATAAATTTGATTATTAAAATTAAGCTTTACTTATGAAGTTATTTGACTCATAATTATACATTTTATCTATCATCTATATATTAAAAATTAAAAATATATCAATTACTCTCATTCCTGTCTTCCATTCCACTAAATTATGAGAAGAATAAAGAATTGCTCAAAACTAAGGAATGAAACTCTTAGGTCTTTAATGATATGTTCATACCAAACATCAATTTTTATTCCATACCTATTTCCTTTTTTCCATATCATCCAAACAATTACCCCGTAAATATAAACTCGACTTATTCTAATTATTTATATTTTTAAATTAAAAATAAAAATAATATCATTGTACTCAAAAATAATGTTATTTTCTTAAAATTTTGAATTTTGAAACGAGCAGAGCTTAAATTGCCCGAGCTCTTTGACTTTAAATCAAGCCGGGTCAAACGTATTTGTCACCCCTAATCACATCCAAATTACAATAAAAAAACTTATAATTACTATTCTTCAAATGCAACAACAAAAAATAACAATAACGATTTAGTAAAATTATTAAAGAGACTATTTTAAAATGACTCGTATAAAAATGAATAAATAAATAAATTAAACAGATGATTACGAGAACAAATAATAATATATTATTCTTCAAATACCTACTAAATAAATCTATTAAAAAAAACGCCCTTCGAGTAAGACAAGATGCCGGTTTACATTTTGTGTGAAAAGTATGCTAAGATAACAATGGCTGTAGCTTCTCATCAACACTATAACAAAGAAAATTTACAATTCAGAACACAAAATTCAGTTAATCTCAACATATAGTTTTTCCTGGAAAAAAAGATCCTTCAAAATTTTTAACTTGCTGAAGAATTTGATCCATCATGATTGATAGTGGATGTTCTCAAAATCCTGTACAAGTTTTGTTCAATGAAATTCAAAATCCCTGTACATTTCTCTGTAGTATATTGGTTTGGTTTTCCTTGTATTATTCAATTTTTATACCTACATGGGCCAACTTTTATATAGCCAGTGTTCCTTCAGTAACTTGGTTATCATCTGAAGAATCTGGGACCGGAGCTTTCTGTTTAGTCATGATTCGAGAAAATCCGTAACCAAGCGAGCTTCCGCTAGCTTGACAGAGCTGCAAAAAGGTTCATAATTCTCTAGATGTCAGGTACAATCAGAGAAGATAAACATGGTGTGTGGGAATTGGAATTCTGAAAGAGAAAAAAAAAATCACCTCAGCAAGCTCAGACAAGTGACGGGACCGAAATTCGTTGATGGTGGCCGCTATCTCCGACATGGGCAGTTTAGCCTGAAGTACATAGAATAACTAGGCATTAAAACCAGGGTTTATGATGTTGAGTTCCCCTTAGAAACAGCTAATGACAAGCAACATAAAAGAACATTAATCCTTTACCTGTGCAAGAACAGCAGCAGCCAATTGTAGACTTGGTTCCAGCGTTTCGGGAACAACCTGCAAAATGTTTGTTTCAAATGGGATATGGATGTGTAACATCAACAAGCTAAGCACATACTTCTGGTTTCTTGCATGTTATAAGGAGAAGGAAACTCAATAGAAAGCAGCATTACCGCAGTAGCCCCGGCCTTTTCTAAATTCAGGCCATGATCAACGTCGTGTGCTCTGACAAAAGTCTTCACGTTGGGAAAGTACTTGTTCAAAGCCCAAACAGTTCTATAATTTGCACCAGGTGTATCTAAAGTTATTGCCGCAGCACATGCTCTCTCAGCACCAACTTTATGAAGAACCTGTTCATGGAATTTAAAAAACATGTCAGACATTGTTGCACGTTGGACAATTCATACGGCATTTGGCCTTACCTCTCTACTTCCAGCATCTCCGAAGTACACAGGAAGGTCCAGGGCGCGCCCCATTGCCACTCTATCACTGCAAAGAAGTAAAGTATCTATTTCACAGCAAATAGTGGCATCTATCGCACAAATTCACTAAATAATTGTAGCAATCAATCGTGCAGCCATTGTCCTTGCATAAACATCTTTTTAACTTTCGAGGAATCAAGAATCTCTGAATGGCCATGAAGTGCAAGTACTTCTACATTGATAGGCTACCACAGGTTGTATAATTAAGAAGTACAAATTTCTCAGCTTCGTTGATTTTTTTTCTCATCTTCCATGAAAAGGCACTAAAATCCATTCTGCTGAAGTAACGTGTAAAACTGACATGTCAATAGGAAAAACAGGGATACAACTGTCATTTCAATTGCATTAAAAGCATGAATATGCATATAGTATCAAAATATTTGCCTTACCTCCTCACATCAAGAGCAACAAATGGAATCAACCGTTCCGAAAGAAGCTGTGCAATAATCTGCCCAACCCAAATAAGAGCCAATAGTCACAAGGTTGTTATTGTTTTACTATATTAAAATAGAAATGCATGCAAATGACTTTAACCAAATGCATTAAAAGATATTTAAATTGCAACTCAACCTGGCCAACACGTCCAAATCCACAGAGGATAATATGATCTTGCAAATCATCTGTCTGTAAGAGAAAGATGTATCAGCACATAAACATGATGTCTATAATTTCCATGTAAACCAAAAGCAAACAAGAATCAGATCACTTGAACGAGAAAGGACATGTTTATAGATGGTGCCCAAAAAGCAAATCGTTCATGACCGGACATTTCAGAAAGAAGCCCTTGGTATAAGGTTTGTTTATTATTTGGCATTCAATTGAAGGTTTACCAATTACCAAACAAAAACTGATTTTTGTTATAGGCAATAGTACACGCCCCTTAAGAGGTTGATCAGCTCAAAATCTGAAACTGAACAGCATACCAAAACAAGTTCCAAAGAATTAAGTCAACATCTCTGTGTTCAATTTTTCTTGTGTGATTCTTCCCTTCTCAATGTCATAGCAGGAACTAATATCTACTTGGGAGTATCAAAGTCATCCAAGTTGCACCATATTTGCAACATCCTTCTTGGTTTTACACGAGAAATTTCATGTCTGGTTTTCCACCATACCAACAAGCTGTGGAACAATCATCATGCCACTAGTAAAACACTAACTGAAGTACCTAGACAACACCAAGGACTAAGCTTTTGATCTTCAATGTACAGTTACAAATTCATATTTTAGCTTTACCTCACTCTCAACAGGTAGCAAGCTTCGAACATCATGCAGCTCAAAGCGAGAGGCAATCAGCTGGCCTCCAGCAGCAAGCCATGGTGTGAGTGCCATTGAGATCCCCACAACAAGAAATAGCAAGGATGATAGTTGAGGAGACATTATACCCTGCAGAAGAAAGTATTTAAGAGAGCAATAATTTTACAACCAATAAGGTTTATTATTTTTGCTGGCAAAAACCATAAGAACAATATATTTCGATAACATAGTATCCAATGTCACATAAACCATGTTAGTAAAATCTGACAACCAAGTGAGAAAACATTTAGCTAACAACACAACAAACCTGATTAACAGCCTCCCCAAAAGCCACGAATGCAAATTCTCCACCAGGAGCGAGAAGAAGACCAACCCTCATTGCAGATATTACTGAGATCCCAAAAAGCTTACCAACTAAAGTAACCAATATAGCCTTGCCTCCAATTAAGAGTCCTAGTGTCCCCATAATGACTGGAAAATTTGAAAGAAGTAGTTTTGGATCAATAGACATTCCAACCTGAGAACACAAGAAATCACTTGTTAAGGCTAGTGCTAAGGAATTATATTTATATTAATGTCGAATGCATGGGATCTAGAAGCAAACAAAATATAGTTACATAAGCATGCAATTCTTCTAAGTGCAGTAATATAACCATCTTTTGAAATTACAAGATCTTAGTTGTAGGCCATCAGGCCTGAAAGTAAAAGTCGTACATAAGTAGCTATGACACAGAAACACCAACAAGTCACTTAGAACAAGACATTGGGTAAATCTTGTCTAATACTCCAATTTCAAATGCCTACCGTCATGAAGAAGAGGCCCAACAGAAGGCCACGGTATGGAGCAATATCTGATTCAACCTGTAAGGAAAATTCAGTTTCTGCAAGAAGCAAACCAGCCAGAAAGGCTCCTAGTGCCATTGAAAGTCCAGCCTGTTCCAGAAAAAAAGATAGACACAAATTTGTTAGGACTATTAAAAAAAAAGTTAACAATTTACAACATTTCCATACCCTGGCTGTCAGTAGACTTGTCCCCAGAATCACAAGAAGTGTATTGGCAGAGAATATCTCTGCATTTTGATTCTCTGCAATTTGCTTATATATTGGTCGAAGCAACTGCAGAAAGCCAAAAAAAAAGGGGAATATAAAAATAGGCACAAGATGTATTTACAATGAGAAGAGACAGATAACAAATTTGCAGTAAATAGTCAAACAATTTTTTGATTCCACAATCCCACCCCTTTTAGCTGCTGGTCATTTTATAGTATAGACATTAATGGGGTCATCCTGTAATTGCATTCTCATTTACACTACATACACTTCTTTTAATCATGTTTAGACCTTAGAATGCTCACCCACTGGCTACTTGCAAACTGCAAAAAGCTAATCCACCAGTAAACCTAACGGATATGAAGAAAAAAGGAGCTTCTTCGTAGAAAATTGAATGATTCTTAGCATAATGAAACAATGATGTGTCAACTTGCACATTTTATGGGGCACAAGATACATGTCTTCAGCAGTAGAATCAATGGCCAACTTTATATTACAGCACACTGAAAATTAGCCATTAGTTTTTTCTGTGAAACTCATGGATCATATTACTGTTAAAGAACACTATCTTGGGAGGATCAATGCCCCTTCAACTACTCAGCATGATAAATTTAAGGAACATAAAGAGTTACCAAGCGTCCCCCAGCAATTATGGCAGTGATGGCAACTGCTGCCTTAACAGCAGCTACCCCAAGCGCTTCAGCAATGGCTTGAAAACCAACCTGAAAACCAGTAGATGTGCAATAAGCAACAATAAAATGACCACTACAAGAGTCAAATGTCAACTGAAGAAAAAGGTTCAAACTATTGTAACTTCTTGCATTCTAGATTCTCGGGACATATTGCAATCAAGATCGCAATATGTTTTAGCTAGCATGATTCTTTGTATGGAGTTGTGTAATAGCTTTTGCTAAGGTAATATAATATTATTTTAACTTTCAAAAAAATTTCTTTGCAGAATGAATCCATGAACAAAGCTATCATTATTTTGCATATACTTTAGATACTCTTGCTAAATTTGATGAATTGATATGGTGTGCATTACTTAGGCCAACATCAAAAATAAGGACACCTATGTGTACATAAGTGCTAGCAACATATCTATAATAAATCAAGTTTCTTCCAGTATTTATCATAGGCAAATTAAATCATTTTAATAGATAAACAATAATATAATTTATGAAAATTACTTGCCAGTGACACTTTAAACAAATTAATTCTATTATATAATAGCTTTTAACAAATAATGAGCAGGACGCCCAAATATCTAAACACCTTGTAGAAACTTTTCAACATGAAAATTCATTGATGTGGATGATTTTTGTTGGAAGAAGTTATCATCATAGGAGTTTAAAGTTTATTAGTATTTTTATCTAATTAGTAGTTTAAGTTTATTAGTATTACTACGTAATTAGTAGTTTAAGTTTGTTAGTATTACTACCTAGTTAGGAGTTTTAAGTTTGTTAGTATTACTAGGAGTTTAGTAATTAGTAGTTTAAGTTTGTTAGTATTACTACCAAGTTAGGAGTTTAAGTTTGTTAATTTGTTTTTCTTTTTGAGTTCAAACATTGTCTTTCTTTTGCCTATATATATAGGCAGATATTATGCAATAAGAAGCAAGCAATATTCATCTTAATTTAGTTCATAATAGCAGTAGTTTTAGAATAACTTTGTTCTCTTTTCTCTACCAAGATAGGTTCTTCAAAGAAACGAAGAAATACCAACAAGGGAAAAGAGGTGGACTTCAATGTTAATCGTCCAGTGACAAGGACCTTTTCTCTTTTCTCTATCAAGATAGGTTCTTCAAAGAAAGGAAGAAATACCAACTTAACAATCTCATCAAGTTGTTACGGGCCCGAGAAAAGGACCTGATCACTGGACGATTAATAGTGAATTCCTCCTCTTTTCCCTTGTTTTCTTCCTTTCTTTGAAGAACCTATCTTGGTAGAGAAAAGAGAACAAAGCTATTCTAAAACTACTACTTTATGAACTAAATTAAGATGAATATTGCTTGCTTCTTATTGCATAATACCTGCCTATATATATAGGAAAAAGAAAGACAATGTTTGAACTCAAAAAGGAAAACTAATTCCCACCTAAATTAGGACCCTAAGCAAATACTAATAAACTTTAAACTCCTACGATGATAACTTCTTCCAACAAAAATCATCCACATCATCAGTGATCCTCTGTTTTTCCCTTTCCTTAATGATATTAGCTTGAGAAATCATCAGTGCCACTTTAAATAAATTATTCATGTTATACAGTAGCTTTTAACAGATAATATGTGCAGGACGCCCAAATATCTAAACGCCTTGTAGAAACTTTTCCACATGAAAATTAGTGTTCCTCTGTTTTCCCCTTTCCTTCATGATTATAGCATCAGAAATCAACATCGACCAAATTGTAAGCACTAAGAAGAATTCATGAAAACTTACTCCTCCTTTAGATGAATTTGGAGAGATAAGAGGTATGAGTATTAGCAAGACAACAACAGCCAAATCCTGAAAAGAAAGAAAAAGCAAAAAGGACTGCTAGTCAAGATTTTTTGAAAATTAAATATGATCCTAAAAGGCAAACCATTGATAGAACAAAAAATTCACAACAGCAATGAGAGAGTTCATCTAGGTATGTATAGATATGGAATTGGAAGAACCATCCACTATGTGATTGAGGAAAAGGTGGATTTCTATAATTCGTCTGAGAATGGGAAAAGATAGAAATATACAGGTTAAAGTATCTTCAGCAGGATAATATATACAGGTCCAGCAATTCCATGCCTTGTCTATATTTTGAATTCTTTTGAATTCAATATCACGTCGAAATGAATGGATGGCTTGCCACAAGCAAGAAAGATTTGAGAAAAAGCAAAAATGATATAAGATTTGCATAAGGAAACACAATGTCCTGAAATTCTATAAATACCTGAAATAGTAAGACAGAGAATGTAGCTCGCCCATGGCGTGATGTGCTTTCACCTCGCTCCTGCAACACCTGCAAAGTAATACATTTGCATTAACTGTCTGGCCACCAAAAGTACACTGACAGCAGGTCTTTGCAGACTGCACTATGAGGCTGACATTACCAAATACATATACCTAGCAAAGTTAGCCAAACCTTTGACTAATGGCATTCAGAAACTCAAAATTCAAACCTAATTTAGCAAGTCTCTATTAAATCTGGAAAAAGTTTCTCTAATTTGACCGTCCCCTTTCTTTACTAAGAAACTATGGCTAGACAAAAGTAGCAAAACTTGCATTTAGAACAAAATGTGCATAAGCTGTTACCTGCAGGACAACAGCAGTGGAAGACAATGCCAGACCATTCCCAATCACAATAGCCGCTGGACCCGGCAAGCCAGCAACAAAATGAGCAACCAAGCCAACAGCAAATGCTGTCGCCAAGACCTGCATCATTCCCACAGAGAGTCTAAATCAGCAAATTGTATGACAAATACTAAGGATAGTATGATCCAGAATGACATGGGAAGCAAGGAACTCCAATTACCTGGGCAGATCCTAATCCAAAAACATATTTCTTCATGGAACTAAGCCTTTCAACAGAGAGCTGCAAGAGCAGAAGAAACTTTCAGTGTTAACGTTTTTCATCACAGTGGAGATTTAATCAAAACATAAAAGGCTTGATTAAGGAAACTCTTACCTCAAGGCCAATATTAAACAACAAGAAAACAACTCCGAACTCAGCAATTGCCTTTGTTCCATGCACATGACGAATAATAGAGAGACCATAAGGCCCAATCAAGATGCCAGCAGCCAAGTAACCAAGGACAGGACTACCTAAAATTGCAGAACAAATGAAATTTGGCAAGTAATATCTTAAACATACACCTCAATTTTTGATAAAGAAAAACTGATATTGATGTGCAGACTAGTTTCAATAAAGCACATAGGAACACATGTGACAGAAGTGGTAAATGCAAAAGAAAAGCTTATAGTATATGAATAAGCAAAAATATTTACTTAATCCACTTGAAATGAAAAGAATCTTAAACACTGTGAAATTTTATAAAATAAAGAATATAAGTTACCTCCGGGAATTTTCTGAAATATGGGCACAAATATAACACTAGCAAGGAGTAACCACAACACATCAAACAGAGATGCTTCTTCCTCGTTCATCTATCAATAAGGATCAAAGAAATCTAATTAGAAACTACTAAATGAACTGAACTTAAGCCAAAAACCAGAATTGAAGCGCAATAAAATATATGCCTCTTGCTGTGGAAGCATTGCAAGTAGCTTAGTAAGTCTCATTGGGAGTTTCTGCATATCACGAATCAGAGGCTTTGCACTTGTTGAAACTTCTTCAATGCTAGTAGTAATAATATCCTGTTGATGGAGCATCGATGCAGTCCTTTCTAATCGATTAGAATATAAAGCTATCCTGCTCCCAGTTAAGCATATTGAGATCAAATTCCAATGATAGGATGAAAGGAGAAACGTTTATAGTGATAAGAATAAAATGAAAAAGCTATAGTATACATACCCTCCACCAAATAATAATAGCCCAAGAACCAACTTTGGCAATTGCTTCCTTGCAGAATCCATGATGCCTTGGAAAACTAAGGCTGGTGTGAATTCTTTCCCATCTACATCAAAAGAGAAGAAGGATGCTGAAAAAAAGCGAGAAGATTTCTTCAACGATGCCTTGGGAGAATTAGGTTGCGAGGGTGAACCCTCCCTAGTCAAATCCTTCTGCATTTCCAGTTTTTTGGTTTGAACCCCGCCCTTTGACTTTTCTGATTCTACTTCTGCGTCCTTAAGAGAATCCAAACTTAGTTTCCCATTCTCTTGATCGCTCAAATCATCAGAGTGACTTAACTCTTCAGTTCTCTGGCTGGCTTGATCAGAAAGTCTATCTCGTGAGGTCTCACCAACTAGATCATCACTGCTAATTGACAACTCTATTTCTTTTTCATCGGCCGCTTTACTTCCACCACCCACCTTGTCCTGCTCCAGAGCAGCCTCCTCACCAGATACATAATCCTGGACTGCTTCAAGGGTATCAGCAATAGAATTGACAAGAGATTTATCTGCTCTCTGTAATGCAATTTCTGCATCATTCACTCTTTGTGCAGCTTCGAGTTCAAATGCAACAGCCTGTTCTGCTAACAGCATGATATTTGCGACATCCTCCTCAGCTTTCAAAGCATTCATCTGTGCTTTTTCAGCATTCTCATTTAACCTATCAGCTTCTTTCTGCAGTTCTTCCTTTTTAGTTTGTATATGGCTTAACTCTGCCTCACAGTTCGTCAAATTTCCTTGACATTCATGAATATCTTTCTGAGCAGCCAAAAGTGATTCATTCTCGCCACCAACAACAGCTTCAGTATCGCTATCACTAGAACCATCTTCTTCATCAGACCCGCCCATTTTAATCTCTAATGATTCCAATGCCACCTTAAATCTAGCTTCAACCAAAGCAAGTGCCATGGTTGCCTTCTGAACAGCTTCTGTAGCAACACCTTCTTCATTCACAATATCTTGTATGATATCAAGAGTCAAATTGACGTTATCCCAGGCATCGGCAGCCTCATCTTTCAAAGCAATAGCAGTCTCCGAAAACCTTTGAGCTTTTTCCTCGAACATGGCACTGTTAAGCCTAGCATTTTCCAATTCAGTCATTGCCTTTTGCAACATCTCCCTTAATTCCTCTAAACTAGGCGCCTCCACTTCCTCTTTTGCCTCAACCACTTCACCATCCAAACCACTAGATTCCACACCATCATTAACTCCCACCAATTTAGAACCCTCCTCAACAGTCTCCGTGACCTCCATATTCCGACCATTCCCATTGACATACGCTAAAGAATCACTCCCTTGACACAAGGACTTAAAATCCCTAAACACCTTACAACAACCACCAAAACTACAAAACAACGACCTACTCGTACACGACGCACTCCACAAACGCCGCCCTCCTCTAAAACCCAAACTCGAGTTAAAGCAAACACTCGTCTTTAGCTTCTTCGATGACCACCTATTCCTCGGAACATCACAACTATACCTCGAACAAAACGGAATCGAGTTCTTGTAACTCCCAACTTGGCGCCTAGCGAAAACATTTGGTTGGTTGTACATACCGCGTGTAACATCCATTTCCATACACCTCAATCAATCAAATCAAGTGAGTAGAAATTACACTTCAACAAACAGAAAAGAAAACAGTTATCACTCCCACACTCTCCTAGACATTTAATCAAACACCTTAAAAGTAGTACAGGCGGCACTAACGATCAAAGCCAAGTGAGAAATCAATGGCGGAACTGAATTGAAAAAGAGAGAGAGAGAATAAAAAAAACTAACACAACTGAGTACAAATCAACGTGAGCCTTTTCTCTGATTTGCCAAAGAGCAACTGCCATAGAAATGTTGACTCATTTCCCTTTCTCTCTCTTCTTTCTCACTCTACTGTGTTCCGGTTTTCTTATATATTTTCCTTGTCTTCATAATTTCCGTTCAGCTTCTTTGTCTTTAAATCATTATTAGTTTATTTGGTTAATTACACGTGGGATTAAATTATTGGTTGATTAGTCAGTTCTGGTGTTCTTCAAATTTACCACAATACCCTTCTAAAGGGTCAGGTGGTTCTCACGGATGCCAACGAATATTCCGTTGGAATCTGTTTTGGGCTCTCGTTCTCAATAATGTTTCCGTGGTAGAAATGGGCTTTGGGCCCATGATCTTTCTTGTTTGTCAATATCAAATTGAATATTTTATCCACCTAAAATTAAAATAATATTATTTTAATTTTTAAATATTAAATAAATTTAATTTATTTCAAATTCAAATTCGAGCTAAAGCCTTCAACGACTCTCAAAACATAATTTTGACTAATTTAACCTAAAATTAAAAAATTAAATTAAATTTTAATATTCATTTCACAACTTATCTAAACTTAATTTACATTAAAAAAATAATCTAACTCGATATAAAAATAAATTATAATATTCAATTAGCCACTAATTCTTATCTAAATTACGTTACATGATAGGGGGATTGATTTTATAATCCATTCTAATTCAATTTAAATTTAAAAGAAAATAAATTGGTTCAAACCAATAGTAGCAATAGGTTAAGCACATCCAAACCTAAGTCCAATATCACAATTTCTATTGGGGCTCAATTCGAGCTCGAGCCCAACTTAGTAGGACTTGACCTATTTATTTTTATTTTTTAAAATTAAAAATAAAAACGACATCGTTTTTATTATAAGTGTTTAACATTAAGCCGACTTAGACTTGAACAACCTGAGAGTCTATTTAAAAAAAAATCGAGTACGAAATCTGATCAACTTAGGTTATACCAATTGGCCATAGATCACGCAAGGTCGAAATGTAAAATCTAGAAATTTAAAAACCAAAAATAAAGTTGATAGTCCAAAATTAGTTTCTGGCACTACAATTAATTTGTTACAATCACGTTGGCACTTTCTGCAATGTTTGCTGGGAAATCAGTATCATCGATCTGATCATCTCACCAAGTTGGAATCCCTCTGAGGAAGAAAATAAGATCTGCAGAGCCTTTGTTCGAACTCGTAAATTTCAACAGGATCAAATTATCATCATATGAAGCAATTATGGAGACTCTCTCTGACATCTCTAGTGCCTTAAAGAACAAAGACGCATAACTCATACTGATCTCTACTACTTGCCCTGTTCCTGGCATAGACTCATAAAGCCCACTCTACATCATAAAAATGAAACAAACCATTATTAGGTCATAATATGTGTATATATGTATATATATCAACTCAAGATTTATATATAGGGCTAACATGAACCCTTTGTATATCTATACCTGCCGATCAAGCCAAAGTTGTTTTCTTCCATCAGTAAACCTCACGCAATCATAGAATCTCTGTACCCAAATCGAATTCTCAAACCCTAAAAGACTTCATTGTTAGTAAGAATATAGTGATGAATCTATGAAACTGAAACTTTAGATTCAGAAAAGGGTTAGTCACCTTCTTCTGGAACGTCAAAGAAATATAAAACAAATTCAAACCATACCGAAGCCATGGTCAGAATTGAGCCTACACAATCATCAACTTGTGGAGGCTCATTAGACAATCTGTGCGTACCAAACTCAAGACTTCTGAAACGTGGAATGCCTGAGAAAACAACAGATTCTGCAGAATATTAATCTAAACAACAAATTCTGCAGAAGATTAATCTAAACAACAAAGTCTGCAAAAGATTAACCTATAAACAACAAATTCTGCAGAAGAATAATCTTTGTTATGTTATAGAATCAGTAAAAAGACCGTCAACTTTCTAACCCATTAATGAAAATACGAGCAAAGAAAGATTCCAAGAAAATGCAGAAAGAAAGAAACCATACCTGAACTTGCGATCGTGAAACTGACATTGCCATTATCTTTACCATACACTACGAAATCACGAGGTCCTTGCAACTGGAACATCCTAAAGAAGCAGTCTAAGGAAATGAAGGAAGCTCTGTAACCGTCTTCTAACCATTCAAAGCTATCAAAGTTGGAGGATCCATTCATGGATATGACGACTGCCATTAACTTCCAAGGTTGGAGTACCCAATGTGATGCTGCGACGCCATGTCTTGAGAAGATGAGTCTGATTCCGACGTCTATGGTGATCGGGATGTCTCTCACCAACTTCACGGCTTGCTTCAGGAGAGTGCAGTCATTCATCCGCATGATAAACATGGCTTGAGTCTTTGAGCGCGAGAGAGTGATTAGAGAGAATGATTGAAGAACTCAAGTTGGCGGGACTATCGACAGTTAGATCATTACAGTTATATAAGCAAATGCGCAGTCATATTATTTGGAATATAACGCCCACTTAATTTAAAATTTAAAAGTATTGTGTAATTGAATATAGTGTAATTTAAAATTTTGAGGGGAAAAAAAGGAATTGTGATGGAATATAAAATTTTGTTAAAGAAAAGGGAGAAAAATATAATAGTTAGATTATTTTGAATGAATTAATAAAATAAGTAATTTTAAATTAAAAATTTTAAATTTTTAAAAGTTGGAAATTTATAGTAATTATTGAATAAAAATAAATTGATGAATAAATTAAAAAGATAAATAGATGAAATATGTGAGTGAATATTCTGAAATTTATATCTAAAAATGTAAATAAATGTGTAATATTTGAGTACGTAATTTAAAAAATAAAGATATAATTTTAAAGAAATTCATACGACCTGATTTTGAAAATTTTAAGGAGTTATGAGTGTGATAATTGTGATATGTTATTTTATTAGTGGCTAAATATGTATAAATAAATATTGTTAATTTTTAAAATTTGTGAGTAAAAATTAAAATTTGTAAATGTGGATAAATTTGTTGTAGAGAAAATAAGTAAAAATATAACAGTTAGAATATTTAAAATAAATTAATAAAATTAGTTAGTAAAAATTAGGAATAAAAAATAAAATAAAATTTGTAAATGTATAGTGTTAAGTAGATAAGAATATATAAATTAATTATAATATTTGAGTTAAAAGTTAAAAAATTTAAAAAGATTATGAGTCACGGAACGTGACTGAAATTTAAAGAAATAATTATTATAGACATGAGTCACTGGCGTAACTTAAATAAGTCACACCTATGACTAAAGTTTAAAGAAATATAAAAAAAAAGTCACAGGTGTGACTTAATAAGTCACACCCGTGACTAAAAGTAAATCTCATGCGGAGTTTCAATTCAACCGCACATATCATGCCCGTGCAAGAGACGCAACAACAGAAGACCAGACCGATGAAGCAACGTCAGCGACCTTTGAGAGAAAGGATTTTCGCACCTTCATTTGCGTTTGTGGTATTGGAAGCAGCATACCCAGGTGTTTCAAAGGCCAGACTCGTCCGGAAAATGGAGTTGCAGTAGATTCATAAAGATGGAACCTAGGTATAATCCTTTCTCTAATTTATCATACATTATATCATAGAAATGGAAATAAAAATTGTAGATTGAAAACGTAGGGTCATGAAAGGATTGCCGGCTTTTAAGAAAGTAAAACTAATAAGAAAGCCCCCTTAAAATAACATCTATATAACCTTTCAAAGTTTAGTAGATAATTATTGAAGCAAAAAGGAATATGTTTCTTATTTTAAATAAATTTTGGACCAATAAAGGAGCATGGTCTGGAAATAGAGGGTTGAAGACCCTTATCTTACTTTTAGGGAATTGATTGAGTTATTCTCCATTGACTATAGCTCTGTCCAACCTTTTCCTGATGTGTCAACTGTTGCTTTGTTTGTTACTCGAGCTGAAGAATGATCCCTGAAAGCTCAAATCAATGGCACATATATGTTCCACAAATTCTTCAAAATTTATAGTGAAGTTCCTCATATTGACATTCCCCTAAGCTTTTAAGAAATAAAATGCACTGTTAGAATCTCCAAAGGCCAACAATAGCTCCTGAAGGTAGTTATGAAGCTCTTGTAATTTCAACCAAATATATCCCCTCTAAAAGTTAAAATTAGAACCATAAACAAAAGTTTTTAGTTTTCTCATAATGAAAGAAAACCTCAAAGTGTATTAATTGGTCTGTAACCTGCAAAATTTAAGCCTAAATAAAATTAGAATTAAAAGCTATAATCACCCTTCCATAATGGACAACTGTTGGTTGGAGTGGATTCTTCATTTGTTCCTATAAAGTCTTTTATTATCTTCTATCTATAGTTGGAGTATGTTCTTCATGTGCTCGAACAACTTTGGGTCAAAAAGAAGTATAGCCAATCCGAGGTGGATAGACTTACTTATGAAAGAAATATTGTTAGGAATCTTCGAGCGAGAACCATAATCCATTTTTATTAATGTTCTTAACTTTCTAAGCTGAGAATATGATATCTTTTCTTATGTATGTACTTATTTAAAACTAATTTATTTTTTCAATTATATAATCAGTCATATATTTATACAAAATCATTTCGTTTAAGGACTAAGTTTGATATCATAGAGATTAATTTTAAGAATCAATTCATGAATCAAAATTGAGTTTACTTAATGAATTTGGGTTGTGCAAAATTTTAAAGTTTTGGTCAATATTGTTTCGAGTAAGGTTATTAAGTATACCTCGTATGAGACTCTCGACATCTTCATTTTCTTAACCGGATGATACGCTAAGTTTAGGTAATCTTTGTCTTCAAATTGACAATCATGAGGGCCAGTTAAGGTATGCAACTTTGAAAGATTGTCAGATTATTCCGAATCAATTTATCGATTAAGGAGCTATTACTGAATTAGGAATAGTAGACCGAGTGAATGAATTGTTGTATAACATAGGGTGAGATAGACTTGTTGAATTTAAAAAAAATCATACGTTGAATTAACTCTATAATTTTTGAGTACTTTACAATTGATTTTAAACGATGATGGTGTTATAAATAATATAATATTTAGATTGATGAATATGCCACATGTTATTACGTTAGATGTACTGAATAGTATATTTGGATTTTTGGATAGTGATTTATACGGCTACCATGATTTTTGGCCTACAAAATTTTGGAATCAAATTACTAATTCAAGAAATGTTTTTTCTCCAAGTAGGTCTAAATCGGCTGCTTTAGTGGACCCTCACCTTCGTTATCTTCATAGGTTTTTAACTTCTACGTTATTTAGTAGAGGAGGTAACCAAGGTGCAATCTCTAAGGCAGAATTGTTTGTGTTGTGTGGTGTATGGTGCATGTTAAACATTTTAATGCTAGTAAGTGGTTAAGTGTGCATCTATTTGATGTGGCTAAAGCTAGAGTTGGCAAAATAGTAGTTGGAGCATTTGTCACCCAAATTGCAGAACACCTTGGTTTACTAACTGAGAGAACAATTATGTAGTTAGTTTCAGGCAACTCTAGTTTAGATTTGCAATCATTGATGTCTATGAAGATTGTTAGGAGACAAGGTGAGCGTTATGTTCTCATTAACAACAACACAATAGAAGCTTCAAGTAGCAAGTGTAGTTCCGTTAGAGTAGCTGAAGGTAGACAAGAGGATGATGATTTGCCATATGAAGTTAGGCATTGGAACATTGCACTTAATTCTGTTGAATATTAATCATTGCTAAATTAAATAATTCCATTTTAACGGGAAACGAATAATATATTAGACAGGATTGAGACTAGCATAGCAGAGATGAATAATTTCCTAATTAATTTAAATACTCATTCCAGACAGCATCCACTATCATCTTAGTATTGTATTTCTATCCTTTTCTTTTTATTATTTTTATTGTTTGTCATTAAATTGTTTTTAGTTTTATTGTTTGTCCTTATTTATGTTGTTTGCATCTTATATCCATTATTTTCTTAGTATTGTACATTGTGTGTTTGTTTTCTTATTTAATAGTTAGAGATGCATGGTTATTAAATGAACTTGACCAGGATTGAAATTAATATATTTGCATGCTTAAACTGATTGACTTGGACTTCAATTGAAATGATATTAGCTTGTTGTGATAGATGTATAAGACCTTCCTTTGGTAAGAATTTGAGCTTTTTTGAAACATAAACACCAATTAAAAGTATTCACTGCTGAGAGCATTCTTTCATGGTTAGGCAGATATAGAACTTGCTTGCAAATACTAGTCAAGATTACATAATCTTATCCAAACATTGAAGGGATGAAGGCATTTAGGATTTATCTTGACAACTTAAAAAGCCACCATGATATTATCCTTAGTGAGCCCCCTTTGTAACATCCTGTTTCCATAGAACGGGTCGGACCTGAGAAACGGGCCCAAGTGAGGTCAATCGGAGAAGTTAGGAAAACACATCTCAT
>JAOTAY010000009.1:25062043-25072486 GCA_025629805.1 Erythroxylum baracoense | reverse complement strand
ATTCATAGCTAAAGGAAAACAAGATACTATCAGCCAAGATCTTCGCTTGAAGTGGTTTCTTTAATGTGTGTGTCTGTGGACAGTAGCCTCTATGTATGGTAGGCTTTGTATTATTTTGCTGGTCTCTTTTCCTTGTACAAAGGATTGTATATAGTTTTCAACTTTAGCAATATAATTTCCTTTAAAATTTCAAAAAAAAAAAGAAAATGAGAATTCCAATTATTCATTCTTTTCCACACACTATCCTTAAGAAAGGAAAAAATATGTTTTTTATTCCTACCAAGTAAGGAAGGCAAACCCAAATACTTGTTGCCAAGACCCATGGGACATGAAACATTTAAAACCCTGAGATTGCCAATTGGACATCCCCAGGAATAGCAGGGCTAAATAAGATACCAGATTTACTAAGATTCACAGATTGGCCAGAAGTCGCCTCATAGGTACAAAGAATAGAACGTACCGCCGAGGCTTCCTGAGCATTCCCCTCAAAAAAGAGCAAAGAATCATCAACAAAAAATAAATGAGATACCCTAGGACAACCCAAACCTGCCCGACACCCATGAATCAAGCCCCTATGCTCTGAATCTTTAAGCAAAAGAGATAGACCCTCAGCCACAAACAAGAACAAATACGGAGAAATAGAATCTTCCTGCCTTAGCCCCCTAAAAGGAACAATAGGCCCCACCTGCTCACCATTACTGATGCTCCAATGCGCAGTCAAATTATTCATTTGGTGTAACCTTTGGTTAGTCCAGAGGAGAATGCTGCTCTTACCAGACCCTTCACAGATGATGAATTTTGTACGACTCTCTTTCAGATGCACCCGGAAAAGGATATTCCAGAAGAACTGGAGTGAGATGGGCAAGGATATTGCTAATAGTTGTTGGTCATGGTTGGCTCAGGGTATGTTGCCTAAATCTTTAACTGAAACTTTGATTGTTTTGATTCCTAAGTGTGATAATCCAGTTTCTGTTAAAGACTTTAGACCTATAGCTCTTTTTAATGTTCTCTACAAAATTTTGTCCAAGGCTATAGCTAATAGATTGAAGTAGGTCATGCATAAGTTGATTTCCCCTAATCAATCAGCTTTTATTCTTGGGCGTTTGATTACTGATAACTTTTTTGTGGCCTATGAGACTATTCATGGTTTAAGGGGTAGGAGTAGAGGGAAAGCAGGATTTTGTGCTTTGAAAATTGATATTGCGAAAGCCTATGGTATAGTGAACTGGACTTATTTGTGTGACATGATTTCTGCTTTGGGTTTTGATTCTGTATTGCTAAACTGGATGAAAATGTGTTTTATGGAAGTTCAGAACTTTATTTGTTACCCTGAAAACTGAAGTCACTAATCTGATGCCAGTACTGCTAAAAAGTACGAGTAATGTCAGTCTCATAGAATTAGTAAAGCCATTTGAAAGCCTAAGATTAAGAAAATAGGATCTCTAGATCTGTTTGAAGTTGTGAATATTCAACAAAATACAGTTAGATAATGACAACCCAACTGTCTTCAGCTATGAAGGAGCAAGACAAAGGTTTTCCAACGGAGATAATATCAGAAGAATTTAGCAAAACCAGTATAATCCAATATGTTTGTATCAACCCATTTGTACGAATAGCATATAGTATAAGAAAATCCAAAAAGCAATATTTTCTGAATAATCAGATAGACAGATTTTGAACATGGTGATAGGATCAATGACCTTAAATTTGACAATTAGCAAAAAATGAGGAAGAAAAAAACAGAAACTCATGGGGATGTGTTTTCTATTTTCAGTTTAAGAATCCTCTTGTGTTTTTTCTTCCTCATCAACAGGAGCTGCTTCATCTGAGCCACCCTCAGCCGGTTCAGGGGGTGGTGTAGAGGAAGTTCGCTTGTGAGAGGCCGCCTCAAGAACATGATTGTAGTTTCCTTTCTCCATGAAGAGCTGGGCAAAGTGATGCTTGCAGTAGAGGACTCCATTAAGTGCAGCGTATGATGAGTGTGTGAGTGGACACCCTCCATGAGCACATCTAAAGCATGTCTTATGGTAACATTCTCCTTCCATTGTCACCTAAAGATTTTCTCATCAAACATCAGATCAACAACCATTCCTGATCACAACTTCGCTTCAAAAAAAGAAACAGATTTTGAACATACTAACCTTTTCCAGTGGATACACTGTTTTGCCACAAGCTGAACATTTGTCTTGGGTTCCAGAGAACATGGAAGACAGTTTGCTGGGGGTCCTAGACTGTACAGGTATGACAAAACTTTTTAGTTCCGTTGATAAGATTAAAAAGATCAGCAAAACTCAGATAGTTATGGATGCCCCCCAGAAAACCCATCAGAATCCACAAGAATTTCTGACAGAAAACTGATCAGGTTTTTCAGGGAGCATATGTAAATGGAGGGCTATTACTATACCAGCTCTTGTGTCTTATCAGCTTTGCCTGCAGGATCAAGAAGCAGAGTTTTAGTAAATAGGTAAAGTCTGTAATTATCTCGGTAATTCATAACGAAGATAATACCTGTCTGGAAATTCTTGCTGAAATTGCCAGATTCCTTAAAAAGTTGCTCAAAATGAGTCTTGCAGTAGAGGACACCATCCATGGAGGAGTAGTTACTCATCTGCCATTTCCATTACATTATGAAACAAAAACAAGATTGAGAACCAGAAGTTCTTTCCAGCATTTGCACAAACAACATATCAACAACACAAACCAAAAACTCACCACTAGAGTGCCTTTACAGTGGCTGCATTTGAAGCATGATTTATGATAAGGCACACCTTCAAGAGACAACATATCAACAACATAAACAGTCTTATCACAGGCCTTGCACTTGTCCAGAGTTCCAGTGAATGACATGGTGTTTGGATTTCCTTGGAAAATGTGGAATCAATGAAATAAATCTAATCTCTGCTTAGGTTGTCTGAGGATGATGAACAAAAAGTTACCACATAAAACATTAAAGAAAACACACACACACACAGAGATGATTTCTAGGTCACCCTCAATTCTGAAACATCAAATCAAAACAAAGATCTTTCATCTCTTAAAACAAAAACTGATTTTATATGAGAATTATAAGAAAATCATTTACCTTTACATGCAATGGCTTAGATTGCATTGTACCCTGTTGGTGTACACCTTGGACACGTGATTGGAGATCCCAATATTATGAGGTAAAATTGGAATGTTAAATCCCTAAATGTGGATGTTTATCCGACTAAACTGGAGCAAATGAAGCTTGGATGCTTTGACTTTTTCTCGGGTGTTATGATTAAGTGTCAAACTTAAGCATTGCTTAAGATATAAATCAAGCCAAACTTTTATTTATTTAGCAAAAAATGTTAATTTTTAGGTGAGGTACCAAACTTATGGTGTGATTGTTAAACTTATATGATGAGATTGAACCTGATTAGGTGTGCTTTTAGTATAGATAGTAAATCAGTCCGGCCCACCCAATTAGTTTAGGATTTAAGCTCGGAAAGGTTGATCCAACGAATCCGAACAATTTGAACAGAAAAATCATATTTTTTTATTACGTACTACTAGACCCCTTTAGATCTTGTGTATCAGCAGGATTTTTATCAGGTCGTTATTGTTGTGGTTATTCTACTACGTGGTATTTTTAAGAGATAATAAAATTATCTTATTAAAATTAGGGTTTTTATATAAATGAAATATTTTGTCTATAATTCAAAATGGATGTTAAAATACCATAATTGATCTAATTGGTTGTTCTATTGTTTTGTTTATCCAATAATTTGTTATGCACCTTTTACACACACACACACACACACACACACACACAGATATATATATTCATAATTAGTAAAAAAATTTAAAATAATAATTATAACATTTTTTCGTTAATTTCTAAAAAATATTATAATTTAAGGATGACAAATGTAATCCGACCCAACTTGGATTGACCAAGCCTTGGCTGACCAGGCCGACCGGACCCATTGTCATCCCTATTATAATTCATGCTTTATATATTATGAAGCCTTATCACAATACAACCTACTATTATTACTCTTTATAAAAAGTTCTTTAAAAAATTGAAACATTACATGGGTCTTAATTATTTGTGTAAACATTGATAAGTTTAAATTTTGTTAGAATATAAAGAAATTATATAACATCACTTCAATGTTCTATATAGTCACAAACCAATATCATATTAAAAAGATTATGTGTTGTTTTCAATTTTTTTAAGATTTATTAAATATTAAAGACCCAAATTAAAGATGTTCTAAATTATTTTTGTTGATGTTTAAAATAAATAAGTGAATTTATAAAATAAGTTATACCAATTAAATTTCTAAAATTAACTTGAAATAACTTCAAATTACATTATAAAATGACATTTTTTGAACTGTTACATACTTAATTAAATCGTTCTTTTTCGTTTCGAGTTCAAATACATTACAAAACTCACTTAACTTAACTTTGAACAATAGTTTCATTTTCTTCAACTTGAAATTTAGTCACCTTAAAATTTAGACATTGAAGAAATGTCTTAAACAATTGATAAAAGTTGTTTTTTTGTGACCAGAATATTATTAGTTCAAATCACAAGAACAGTCTCTTTGTAAAGAATATAAGAGAAAGGCTACATATACGAATGACTCTTCTCAGACTCAGCCTTATGTATAGGATACGTTGACTTTTTGACTCAGTTAAGTTCAAAACTCCAAATTGCTATCCCTATTATTTGATAAAAAAAAGTTTAATATGTTAAATACTTCAAAAGTATTTTTTTAATTTAAATATTTAAATAATATTATTTTAAAAATTAAATTAAAATAATAAACCGAATCTTAAAACTAAACCTGAAAAAACATTTAATTAAAATTTGACTTATTGACTTCGTACTGAATTACAGTGGGTCCCAAGTTATCCTTTGGTGCTGATTTGTCAGTCTTCTAGATTGTGCGATGTCGATCCTATCCTCGCAGCAAGAGCGTCGAATACACGGTCCAATCAGATGCCGCCACTGCTTTCCCTACACTTGGCGCAAAACTGCAAGGCAGAGACATCAGTAATCCTCAGGATGTCTGCTCCAGTATGCTCGGACTTCGGAGCTGATTCTAATTCTATAAATATTCCTAGGGACATAGAACCTAGGACCTCGATTTTAGAAGCAACCCTGTTCATATGTTAATCCGACGACTGAGAGCTCCTCGCTCTACATTGATGAATTGCCGGCCAGAAGCTCTGAGAAGTGATAATACAAAGGAGCTTTAGAAATTTGCTTGCTTAGTAAATTGTTCTTAATGGCTACTTTATCTTTATTAGCTCGGAATTGTGGAATAGCAACAGGAGGGGAAGATCGAGGCTTTATTGAATATGGTGCTAGTTCACGTTCTGGGAATGATTTCTTGTTCTCCAGTTGTTTGTTGAAAAGGGTCTGCGAGTATCAATCCGAGTGTGTCAGAGGTGTGAGAAGAGGGTTTTTTGTGGTTGCGAGAGCGAAGAAATGGAAAAGGCACGATTACCCTTGGCCAGATGATCTTGATCCGAATATTACCAGTGGACATTTGCGTTATCTCTCTCATTTCAAGCCTCTGACAGAGAAACCAAAACCAGTGACACTTCCTTTCGAGAAGCCGTTGATTGATTTGGAGAAGAAACTTATTGAGGTGAGATGGTGGTTTATTGTTTGAAATGCAAGATGTGAATTTCTTTTGGTGTTTGTTGTAGGTTCGCAGAATGGCTGATGAGACTGGCCTGGACTTCAGCGATCAGATTGGAGCTTTAGAAAAGAAGTATCAACAGGTAATGTTCTTACAGGGATGTTCAGTTTATTAATATTTGCGCATGTTAGATGGTTTCATTGTCTGCTTTTTTCAGGCCCTGAAGGATTTATACACACATTTGACACCCATTCAAAGACTAGCAATTGCTAGACATCCCAACAGGCCAACTGTTCTTGATCATGTATTTAATATTACTGATAAGGTAGACAATAAATTTTTAACCAAAATTTTATGTTATTTGGTTTTCCTCTAGGAGATTCAGAACCAAAATTTTATATTATTTGGTTTTCCTCTACGAGATTCAGTTTCTGATCTTCATTCCTTTTCCTTGAACTGTTTAGTGGGTGGAACTACATGGAGATCGTGCTGGCTATGATGATCCAGCTATTGTTACTGGCATGGGAACCTTAAATGGTAAAAGCTATATGTTTATAGGTCATCAGAAGGGCAGGAACACGAAGGAAAATATTGCTCGAAACTTTGCAATGCCGACTCCTCACGGGTATGCTTTAGACTGCTGCAGTGGATTGATGATAGGGAGGTTCAAAACTGTTCTGAAACCCTTGTCTGAAAACAGCTATAGGAAGGCCTTGCGGATGATGAAATATGCTGATCACCATGGTTTTCCGATCGTGACGTTTGTAGACACTCCCGGAGCCTTTGCTGATCTAAAATCTGAAGAACTTGGTCAGGTGTGTTTACCTTTCCACTATCATTACCGTGTGGGAATACCATAGGTAAGTTATCTTGTTCTTTTTTTTTCTCCCAGGGTGAAGCAATAGCACATAATCTGCGAGCTATGTTCGGCTTTAAAGTGCCGATTGTAACGGTTGTAACAGGGGAAGGTGGTTCTGGTGGAGCTCTTGCCATAGCTTGCTGCAATAAACTGTTCATGCTTGAGAATTCTGCATTCTATGTAGCAAGGTGTTAATACTTATTACTCAGATTTAGTAGTTCTGTTATCTGAAGCAAGCATTTTAAATTGCTTGGAAACTGAGTTCCAAACCATCAGAAAACTTGTGACAAAATTCTGCAATTGCCTGCATTGGAGCTTCACCACTTCTTCCATCAGGATTAGCTACTTTTATGGTTTTCGATAGTTTCCCTTATATTATTGATTAATTATGTAAGGAATTTATATGTTTTATGTGGCCTTCTTAATTCTTCAGTCCTGAAGCATGTGCTGCAATATTGTGGAAGTCTTCTCAAGCAGCTCCGAAGGTAGTTCATTTCTTGGCTGGTTTTATTCCGGCGATTTGTTTGCTTTTTTAATATAATGAGATAGTACCCTCCTTTCTGTAGGCTGCTGAGAAGCTAAGGATAACAGCTCAAGAACATTACAGGCTCAAAATAGCTGATGGCATAATTCCTGTATGCAATCTGTTCCTTTTGTTCAGGAATTTTGCTCTGCAATTTTCTTCAGTTCAGCAGTATCATCACTGATGTTGTCATTGCCTTCAGGAGCCTCTTGGAGGTGCACATGCAGATCCTGCATGGACTTCCCAACAAATTAAGCTTGTGATAATCCAAGCTATGGAGGTAATTCATATTCATTCCCAAAGAAGCATGATTTCTTAGACATCTCTCACATCAATGCTAAAATCTTTAGGAACTAACAAGCATGGATAAGGAAGAGTTGCTACGCCACCGGATGCTCAAGTTCCGACAAATAGGTGGTTTCCAAGATGGTGTGCCTGTGGAGCCTGAAAGAAAGCGCAAAATGAAACCGTCTGATGTCAATAAACCAAATGCAAGTGACATAGAAATAGAGATCGAAAACTTCAAGAAAAAGGTCCTGGAATTCCAAAAACCGCTTCCTGAACCAGTTTCTGCTCAAGCACTGGAAAAGCTGAAGCAGGACTTGGACCGTGAGATTACTAATGCATTCATTTCGATGGGGTTGCAAGAGAAGATTGAATCAATCAAGTTGGAGTTACATAAATCTCCTAATAATCCACCCCTCAGTCGTAGCTTAAAGGAGAAAGTAGACAACATAATGTCAGAATTTAAGTACAACTTGTCAAGACCAGGGGCTTATCTTGGGTTAAAGCAAAAGCTTGAAAAGCTAAACAAGGTAGCAAGGATTGTTGAACTGAAAGAGAAAAGTGAGAAGTTGAAAGCAGAGATAAACCAGAAGATTACTGATGAATTGAAAGCAAAAATGGAACTTTTGAAGGTTGCAGAAGAGAAGCTGTTAAAAGGCGATCCACTAGACAAAGATTTGTCTGAGGAAGTACAGAAAGCTAGGACAGATCTGGTAGCTGCTTTTAAATCAGCTGGCTTGGAGATTGTTGGAGTTAGGGGGAGAAATGAAGCAACAACTCCACCACCTTCTGGTCTCCCCGAAAAGATGCTGGAGGTCAAGAAACACATAACTGAAGAGATTGAAAGAGTGATAGACGCAGCAGGACTGAGAAGTAAAATTCAGGAGTTGAAGACGGAGATGTCAAAAGGGTCGAGTTCAGGAAAACTGGAAGCTGAGATCAAAGAGCAGGTTCTTGCTGAATTGGAAGCCACGAAACTGCAGGAGGAATTTGAGAATCTTACAAAAGAATTTAGAACTTCATCTGAACTAAACCAAGGTGAAGTTGGTGCTGAAAGCGACAGATTATGGAAACAATGTTAAAACTTGTTACAGGTAGATTTGGTTACTGTTTTGCTTTTTGACATGATTGAGGAGATAGCTGATTTGTTCTTAAGCCATGTTGCTTCTTTGAGGACACTTAAGCTTCCGTTAAATTTATTTCACATACGAACAATATGTTTTGTACATTGATCGTTCTGTATGCTTACAATATGAGGTAGTGTATATATTCATGAATAATTATTTTGAGAGTTTATCAAGTTTGATTAGAGTTAGATCCGAATAAATAGTTCGAATTTAATTTAGGGTTAGTTACTAAAAAAACATTCAAAAATTTGCCAAGTTTTTAATTATAGCTCGAACTTTAAAAAGTAACAATAAAATGTCCAAAGTTTCGATTTTTTTCAATTTTAGGTCAAATTTTAAAAAGTAGTAAAAAAATGCTTAATCTTTCAATTTTTTCAATTTTAACCCGACGTTAGTGTTTCTGTTAAGTTTGCTAACGTGATTTACTACGTGTTTTAGAAACCTTAACTATTAATACACATAAGCCAAAACTAACACAACAAATGAAGATTAATGAAACGACTTGTTGTTTAAAAATGACCTAAATCAGATAACGCATCCCCGATAATCTTATACTTTGATTTTAGTTTTTTCATTCGTTTTCAGTTTGTTCTTTCGACGCCTTCGCCCTTCAATTTTCATATTATACAGCCTTAACGCCTTCACACTAAGAGCATATAGAGAACGAACTAAAAAACGAAAAATTTACTGATACGGTATGCTGTAATGTGAAAGTAGTTTGGGGTGTCAGAAGAACAAATAGAAAATAAAAGAATGAGGGCATCAAGAGAACAACAGATAATATTGGGCTATAATTGAATAAATTTCAACATTTGAACATTTTATTGCCACTTTTTGAAGTTTGAGCTATAATTTAAAAAAATTGAAAATTCGAACATTTTTTGTTATTTTTTAAATTTCAGGCTATAATTAAAAATTTGACAAAAATTTTGACTTCTTTTAATAATTAACCCTTTAATTCATTTCAAGTTAGAACTGCATATTTTAGATTCAAATTGCTATCTCTATTTTAGAATTGAACTAGTTTATTATAATTGGTTGGACAACTAGATAATCAATTTCAAATCTAAATCCAACTAAATTAGATCTAATGCGTTGACTTAGAATAGGAAGTTAGTGTTGACTTAGAATAGGTAGTTAGTGCTTTGTGTTAGTTCCTAAGTTGTTTTTAGGAGGCAAATTTCTTGGTTATTTGATTTATTATAACTTATTATCATGTTTTATAATAAGAATTGCATTGCATATTTTTATATTTTTATTTATACGTATTTATTTATATTTTATATTGTTATTATTTTACATTACATGTAGGTTTATCAAAAATAACCTTTCTATCAGGTAAGGTAAGATTATACATCATTGAACTTCCTTAGACCTCGCGTTTCAACGGGACTCTCATTGGAAGTATACATTTTATTTAGTTTTATATTTAAAATCTATATAAACTTTTTAACAAATTTTATAAAGTTGAAAATTAAGAAAATGAAAGGGGGGAAATTTGGTGGCCAATATTTGGAATGACAAAAATTGCTCAGCCCAGCTTCG
This sequence comes from Erythroxylum baracoense, assembly GCA_025629805.1. Lineage (NCBI taxonomy): Eukaryota > Viridiplantae > Streptophyta > Magnoliopsida > Malpighiales > Erythroxylaceae > Erythroxylum > Erythroxylum baracoense. The sequence goes on along the minus strand of JAOTAY010000009.1, from coordinate 25,062,523 downwards.
CCCAACTTAGCGCGATTTAAAGTTAATGGGTAGGTTTAAGTTGATCGAATTTCGAGTGGATCAATTTTTTTCTCTAAATATTGGGCTTTAGATTGAGCTCTAACTCTATCCGCCCAATTTAAACTAATAAAAATTTAAAAATTTTAAGTAAAATGACGCAATTTTAATTGTAAAATAAAAATGGTAAAAAGATATAGGCATTCCTTGTAATTTAAAAAATTTTAGAAAAGCACTGTGATCTTTAGAATTCTTTAAAAAATTTCTTAAAGTTTTCAAAATTTCCAAAAAATCCTTTTTCTTAGATTTTAGTTAAAAATAAATATAAAATACATGTAATATAAACATCCAACATAGACCGATCATATGTCACTAATATATCAATTTAAATTAACTTTTAAACCCGAACAAAGTTAATTAAATTCGACTTAAATTAGTAATTTAAAAAATTATAATAAATTATTTATTTGGGTTAGATTTAAT
>JAOTAY010000009.1:25024086-25042958 GCA_025629805.1 Erythroxylum baracoense | reverse complement strand
TGGATTTTATCTTTATGATTAATAATTAAATAATTAATAAATACACAAAGATAAAGAAAGCCTTTTATTGAATAACAGTAATGTCATACAAATAAAATTACAACCAAAATAAATTGGCTGCAAGGGCATAAACTAACACGCAGGACCGCACATTTCAGGCTGGTGATTGTTGATGGTAAAGTCTATATGGAGAAGTACAGGCAATCCATACAAACTAGAGATGTCTTCAGTTTATGGGGCATTTTGCAGCTTCTGAGATGGTACCCTGGAAGATTGCCTGATTTGGAGCTGATGTTCGACTGTAATGATAGGCCGGTCGTGCCTTCCAAGAATTTTCGTGGCCCAAACGCTGGTCCACCCCCATTGTTTTGGTACTGTTCAGATCACTGGAGCTTGGACATAGTGTTCCCTGATTGGTCTTTTTGGGGCTGGTAAGAAACTCTGGACTAAGCTGAACTACTCCTAATGTTTTATACAACCTGAAGACATGAATTTCGTATTCAAATGGCAGGGCTGAGATAAACATAAAGCCATGGAAAGATGTTCTGAACGACATAAAAGAAGGGAACAAGAGAACCAAATGGAAGGACAGAGTTCCTTATGCTTACTGGAAAGGGAACCCACATGTGGCTCCAACTAGGAAAGACCTTCTCAAGTGCAATGTCTCTGAAAAACATGATTGGAACACTCGCCTCTACATCCAGGTTCTCCAATTTTTTCATTACCTAGTTTTAAATTATGGATTGCAGGCTACACCATTCGAAAATTACGATCAATTCGGATCGCAACCGGAATATTTCTTTTAGTTAAGATCAGAAGTTTAGTACACTTATGTGGGGTTGTATGACATTTTGCATTTCAGGACTGGGAAGAAGAATCCAAAAAAGGGTATAAGCAATCGAATTTAGAAGATCAATGCACACACAGGTAAGGAAATAACAAATAACAAATAACAACTCTGTAAAAATCCTGCTAATACGGGAGTTACGAAGATATCTAATAATACGCAACCTTATTTTTAATCAGGAAAGATCTTGTTTTACATGAGGAGAGCACAATTTGTTTAGAAGTTTGAAGTTTGAAGTTTGAAGTTTGAATTTGGTTTAACTTTGGATGCAGATATAAGATATACATAGAAGGATGGGCTTGGTCAGTGAGCGAGAAATATATCTTAGCATGTGATGCTGTGACTCTATATGTTAGTCCTCGTTATTATGATTTCTACATAAGGGGAATGGCACCTTTGCAGCATTATTGGCCTATAAGAGACAATAGCAAATGCACTTCTCTTCAGTTTGCTGTGGAATGGGGTAATACTCACACCAAAGAGGTACCTTTCCCTTTCTCTTTACTTTCATTTATATCAATTTGGTCGTCGTTAAGACTTAGCTTCTGATGTGATTCGACTCAGTTCTATTCCAATATTATTGAGCTAATTTCAATTTAATTGAATTCAGGATAAAACATTCAAGCCAATCACACTTAACTCAAGTTCAGAGTTAATAAACATTTTAGAGTTTACTCAATTATAAAAATCGGTTCATAATTAGGACCTTTTTGTTTTTATTTATATTTATATTTTTTATTTTTGTTTTCAAATTTAATTTATTTAATTTATTTTGATTTCTTCCTGTTTTTAAAATTTATGAAAATTATAAAAAGTAATTTTTGTTTTCTGTTTCTATCGTTTTTTATAATTTAATTTGCTATCAACTAAATATATATTACTTAATTATTTAATATATTAATTATTAATCAGAATTATGAATAATATAAATTAATATTATATATTTAATTAATTATAAATAATTATTAATAGATTTATGAATAATTTAATTTAATAATTTATTTAAATTTTGTAAATAATTCAAATTGAGTTAGAATAGTCATATATATACTAATAATTAGTTATATAATATTTTAAAAAATTTTATAACCACTCCATAATCAACATGAATTTTTATTTATTGAAAAGTTCGCTTCAAGGACTTCCAAAGCCTACCGTAAATTCTAGAAGGAGAGTGAAAAGGTCAGAGGACCTGCAACCATTGGAATTAGTGATGTCAAAACAGATTACCGTAGTCTGAGAGCGGATCGGGCCAGACCATGAGCTCTAATCGGAATCAGATATTTTTAGTAGACTTTACACGAAAAGTCAGATGAGATCTTCTGAGCCATTAACCCTATTTTAATTCTGTATTATTTTATCCTAATTATCTATTTATATAGGTCTTAGATAAATGGATAGTTAGAATAGAGTGACATAGGATTAGAACATGATTGATGGCACAGAAAATTTGAGTTGTCTAAATTAGACCAGAAGCACGGTAGGTTGTGGTACGAGACTGGCAAATGTACAACACAAACATCCACACTAAACACCGAACTACCAAAAGTAATAGGTGATCGGGCATTTACTTTTTAAGAATCTTTTTTTTATTATTGTGCTTTTATTTTATTTTATTAAATTATATATATATAATTTTATTTTATATAAATATATAAATAAGATTTAATAAAATAGAAGAATAACTGAAACATTGACGTGCATTTGTTACCTAAATTATAAATAAGATTTCAGGTCCAATCTGGATGCACATATATATATATATATTGATCTTTTCTTCTCAAGTATCAAAAACCATTTTTGTGAAGAAAAAATATCAAATACTGTTTTTTTTTAAAATAAGTTTGGGTTTAGGTTGCCTAGGCTTAAATTTGTCCAAGACCTAACTCTTCGAAACAAAGCGATATCGTTTTATTTAAAAAATTTAAGCCTCAGATTGATTTGAGTCTAATTTGTTTCATAAATTGGTCTATTAAAAATACTTAAATTTAAGCTTATGAGCCAGCGTATTGTCATTCCTACTTGTATATATAATAACACCACATTTTAATATTATACTTTTATGATGAATATTTTTATTTCACCAACAAACATTTATTTCTAATATTGTATTTAAAGTACATGGATTATAAAAAGCAACATATTTTAAATTTTTATATTGTTCTATTTTCATAATTTGAAGTCTTCATGTAAGATTGAAGGGTCATTATTATCACACTCAGTTTGAAGTCCGGCAATAAAGTGAGATCTGGAGAGGTTTGATAGTATGCAGCCTTACCCCTATGTTATTATTTTGTCTTGAAATTGTGGTGGATCCGAATGGCGACTTGATCCGATAAGCTCGCGGTGCGACCCGAATTGGATAAAAACAGAAATCTGTGTTGGAAGCGAAGGGTATGGATTTGTTGTAAGGGAAATAAAAGACCTCATTGTAAAAGGGGATCTACTTGTACTGATTTTCTTCATAGTGAAAATACTCTCTCTACTCTTGCCCGAGGACGTAGGCTTTATTGGCTGAACCTCGTTAAATCTTTGTGTCGTTCTTTCTTTACTTTCGCTATTTTCATTGTGTGATTGTGCGCGTGAAATATAACACGGCTGAATAGTTCTTTCAATGAGGTTCGTACGTCGCTTTTATACATGAGTTATTGATAACGACATTAAAACTACCAAGATAAGAAGTGAATTATGACTTTTAGTTTATGAAGAATCTTTTATTTTTTTAATGTAATTATTTTTCAATTTCTTCTTTTTTTTCTTTTTATCTGATAATCAAAGATTAATTTTTTCCACCAAGCTCACATCTTTTGCTCTTACTTTGTGTCACTCATCTACGTTTATCAATTTTTTCTTTTCGCTCTCTTCTAATTGAATAGTTTTCTGTTTCTTTGCTTACTGAATATAAGTTTTAGCACCACTTCTCAGCTGTTTTTAACCCATATGATGTTTGAACAAATGACGCAACATTAGTTTCCTACCTAGTTATATTTTACGAGGTGTCATTTTTCCCCAATCAATTTGCAAGCGTATCGATGATGTGGAGCGACAATATACAAAACTATATCTATTTAGATGATTACATCACTAATTTCGTCCATATATGATGAGCCTTTGGGAAATGAAATTTAAGGCCGTGTTTTGCGGAGACGTTGCTAAATTTTATTGGAAAGAAAATCGTACACGTGTTTTAGACCATCACCCTACAATTCTAAATGGGTCTGGATTCTTGCACTTAAAAAGGTGAAATCGTCCACTTCAGATGCCCCCACACCTTGATCCGATAGAATAATAGAGAGGTAAATTACGGTTTAATCTCACTTAGTTCTTTAAAAAAGGGGCCTCGTCACTACAAAAAAATCATAAATTAGTGTCGGAAATTTACCGACGGAATTAAAGTCGTAACTATTTACCGAAGGAATACAAAAGACCGTCGGCATACGTAGTCAAAGTTTAGATATAGCAACGGAAACAATTGTCGCCGGTAAAAGTAAAGGGAAACAATTTCGCGCAAAATCTCTGACGACATACAGCGATGACGTAACCATTCCCGTCAGTAAAAATTGCGGGAATACTTCCTTCAATTAAATAACTTCGGACATTTACCGACGGAAACTATTCCGTCGGTGAGTATGGCTTAGTGTCAGTTATTTATTGACGGAATAGTGTCCGTTGTTAAATTGATATATAGTTTACCGACGGACAATGTGTTCCGTCGCAAAACTAAGTAACAAGACGTCTTCGTTGATAATTGACGACTGGTTAATAAATAAAACGACGTCGTTTGATTTAAAACCAAACGATGTCGTTTTGTTCTTCATGTCAGGCCGAAACTCGATTCCTTAAATATCTGCAAGCATAAAATTCCAAAACTTAGGTTGTCCTCCCATGTCAAGAACCAGCAATTCATGTCAGTCCGAAACTCGATACATTTAATATCTGTGAGCATAAAATTCCAAAGCATAAGTTGTCCTCCCATGTCAAGAACCAACAATTCATGCCGGCCCGAAACTCGATTCATTAAATATCTTTTGAGGCGTCGTTCACAATTCCAGCAAATTACTACTACTCTGCTAACTCCCCTGTATGGCTTCTATTTCAAATATTCAAAATATAAATGCAAGGAAAATATTTTTTTCGTTTCTATTTTTATATTATTTTAGTCTTAACATTTTATAAAAAGTGATTTTCATCACCAATATCAAAAATAAACCTTTTTTATGCTATACGCCTATACCATTGGATTCTAAATGTATCTTAATTATAAGATCTTAAACCAATCGATACATTCACCTTGTTCTGCATTTAATAACAATGTTGTGATCTAAAATGGAATCACCAACTACAAACAAAAATCATTATTCTGGAACAGAAATATAAGGCACACCAAGCAAGACTAAGCGAGAGAATAATGATCACCAAATAGTACAGTGACTAAAAACTAGATTACAACTACTTACAAGCAACAGATTTTTCTCAAAGATGTGGAAAGTCCATAAAGAAGGAAGGTGAAATTTTACTCTTGACAATTTTGGTAGATTATATAATATATTAGCGTAAAGTGGGGATAAAAGAAGGTTACATATAATACAGTACTATTTCACACTATTAGGAAAGTGTTTGGGAAAAACCATTCTATTATAGTTTTCCTTCAAATAAGCTACTGATTTTAGGTACTTCAATTCATAAAGATTTGATTCATCTATTTTTTTCTTCTTTGCCAAAGACTTCCCTAATCTCTGTTAGTGCCCTTCCCATTGTTCTTGGATTTTTAAGCATTTCTAACATCGCCCATTGCAACACTACAGATGAAGTATCAATCCCACCACCGAAAATATTTTGAAATTAGATAATTATGAAAGAATCGAAGGGTGTAGTAATTTCACAAATTTTCAGATTTTGCCTCGGTCGTTTCTAGCACAATAAAAAATCAGAAAAATTAAATGCACAAATATAAATCAACACCAACATTTGTTAACGAAGTTTGGCACACTTTGCCACATCTGCAGGGCCCTCACCTAGCTGAATTCTTTGACTAACAACAATAATTTTATACAAGGCTTTACTGAGCCGACACCACTCAACCCTTGACGCCATCCCTTGTCCTCACAACTCGTGAAAAAAATTTACACTCAATAGTACGACCACTTCGTACTAACCTCAACAGAAGATTTTCTCAAATAATATTTAATGAAAACGAAATAAAATAAACAACTCAAGTGATTAAACAAAATTTAACATAAACGAAAACACTTGAGATAAAAAGTAACTCCCCTATATATGTCGCTTCGTCAACGAAAGAAAGGGAACTTGACAACTAAGAAATCTGTTATGAATCTTCGATATAGTCACTGAAACATCCCACGCATAGCAGCCACAAAACGTCATCTCAAATCAACAAACGTTTCATCACCGAAACGTTAACCCAATGGAGTTGCAGCAATCAAGACGATTACTAAAGTTTTTCACACCAAACCAACAGCTACAAAGTCATGAAAATTTCTAGAATTTTCACACACCAACATCAAAAAATGACAGCCACAAAATGATGTGATCCCTTAATAGAAAAATTCAGCAACACCCGGAAAAACTAGCTGCCTAATTGCTCTTAATGGACGTTCAAAACAGAGGAAAACACAACTACTAAAATCACCGAAAATCAACAATCGCACAACCATAAGAGAGGTGCTAACCACACCCAAAATTAATCCACAATTGAACCCAGCTGAGGTCACACCCAAAAAGGAATTCATGGAGAAGTTCACTGCTGCACACATACACACATCAACATGTGTTTCTTGAATCACTAAGGACCCATCCAACTTTTGTTCTCCACTTCACCAAGGAGTCTTCACACAATTAATTAATAAAAACTACAGCACCAAGATGGAATAAGCATCAACTTGACCAAAGAGTCTTCACACAATTAATTAATAAAAACTGCAGCACCAAGATGGAATAAGTATCAATGTGAAATTACTCCAACAGCCCTTCCATCTAATTGAAAACCAATGACGAGCAGCTCACAGTTGTTAGTACATCCACAATGCAACCAACCAAAAGACAGCACCTAGCTGTGAACCACTCACAAGAAACCCACACCAAGCCGTGAACAACACACAAAGATACCTCACCCACACAATCAATCCACGCACTTCAGACCTCTAGAGCACATGGCAATTAACCTCACTAACGTCATGTGCGAGAGATCTTAACTAGATAGAATTCTGACTCCAAACGTTTGTCCAAGATAGCAAATATTTAAATTTCAACTTTCAGATCATATAGAAATCTAATCCCTTCTTGATTTGAATTTTAAACTCATCAACATTATCTTAGATGTCCAATGATTGAAAAATGCCGAAAGTAAATAATAAGATATATACCATATATCTTAACAATCTCCCCCTTTTTGACATTGTTTTATCACAAATATGAAACTCCCCCTCAATAAAATAATTGGACATATAATCCACATGAGAAAAGAACTCTCCCTTAATTCAACATCAAGTTCTAAAGAACATCCATCAAATTCTTCAAGTTCAAGAAACATCCAAAGAAACAGTCATCCAATCATCCAAATTCCTCCCCCTTGGGATAAAAGGATGCCAAAAAGCAGGACTAATAGTCACGGAGATACCTTAAAATCTCCCCCTGAATTGAACAATCACCAAAAACAATCTGATGTCTCCCCCTTGGAACAAAACAATGTCAAAATAAGAATGCCTTTAATGCGATTAATCTTAGCGAATAAAGAAGCATAAAAATCAGCAATAGACGCAGCAGAAGGATCATAAGCATACCAAAATGACAATTTACTGCCAGTTAATACATATGCCAACATATCATCGCTCACTTCAATTCTATCTTCATAAGACTGATCAAATTCATAAACCCTATTATCAAGCATAGCCTCATGTACACATCAATCAACTGAACCTTAGAAAACTCATAAATAAAACTCAGAAAGCCTAAACAATAACTCCTTCGACCTTTTTTTGTTTTTTTCAATAAATAACATTAAACTATACTTCAAAAATGTAAAGCACACAGTCCCTGTTTGCCTTGAAGAAATTCAAACTTGGACTTATTCCTTATCACATTATCTCGATCATCAACTTTCTGGTTGATTTCTTCATCTGAAGCAACTGACTTATCCTTAGTCTGAATAATTTCTTCAAAAGCAGTAACTAACTGTGAATCTAGACAATTTCTTATTTTTCATTCACTACGTCTTTGTGCTTATACTTGACCTTTCTAACCCAAGAGTGCTTCGGTACCATGGATTTCTGTTGCTGGAAATTTAACGTAGAGGGTGTGGTTTTTCAGTTTTGACCCCCTTTGAAACATCATTTGTAACAATTTGTAACATTTCGATTTTATATGTCCTATTACTCCACAAAAGTGACATGTTGGTATGAACTGCTGATTTTTCTTTGAGATTTCTCCTTGGACAGATTTGTTTGCACTAATTTTTTGATCATTTGACTTGGAACATTCACCTCTATAGCCAATTTCTTAAAGGTCTCCTTTAGTCTTACTAATTTCTAACAATTTTTCTAGCTTTTCGGTACCTCCATTTAACATTCTTATTCCCTTTTGTGTGCTTACCAGCTTCAACTTTGTTTCATTAAGCTCATCTATTGTAGATAACAACTTCTTCTTAAGGTTTTGAATGGTGTTCTTTATGGTAGAGTTTTGTTCCTTCGACTTCTCATTTTTCTTCCATGTATTAACCCATTTAACATACATTAACTCATAGGCTTCATAAATATCTTCTTTTTTATCATCTGAAGTACTGTCATCACTGTCATAACTTGAGATTGAGCTTTGAGCTGATTCATCTGTGTTTTTCTAGAAATTTTCTAATTTATTCACATTTTTGTCATCGATTACTTCCTTCTTGGTTGCTGTAAAGCAAGTAACTAGAGTTTTGCTGTATAAAGCAACTAACGCAACACTATTCACATCTTCTTCTTCATTACTATACTCACTTTTGGATTCATTCTCACTCCAAGTGCTTGTATAGAACTTCCCTTTTCTCTTCTTCAAGGTGTTAGCACATTCTGCTTGCACATGTCTGAAGCTTTGATACTCATGACATTGAATTTTCTTCGCTTTTCTTTCACCCTTTTGAGTTTTCCCTTATTTTTTGAAATTACTATTTGATGAACTCCCACCGTTTTTGAAATTACTATTCTATCCTTCTTCACTTTCTTTAACCACTTATTGAAATTTCTTGTCAATAACTCCATATCCTTATTCTCATAGGATTCATCTTTGAAGTCATTTACGGCTTTACCAATCTTGACTTGCAATGCCAATCTTTTGCTCTTCTCTCGATTATCCCACAACAAATTCATTTCAAATTTGGTAAGAATCTCAATTACCTTATCCAAAGACAATTTAGTGATATCGTGGGCTTCTTCAATGGCCACAATTTTGGGTATAAACCTCGAAGGCAATTATCTCAATGTCTTCTTAATCAGTTTTAGGTTAGAGTACTTCTTCAAGAGCTAATGTGCTTGGTTTGTTAAGTCACACAGTCTTTCATGGAAGTCTCCAATAGTTTCACTTTCTTCCATCCTTAGCTCTTTAAATTTCACAGCCAACATCTGAATTTTCAAGGCTATCACAGATTTCGATCCTTCATGTATAGTTTGCAAAGTATCCTAGGCTTCTTATGCAATTCACAAGCTGATATCATAGCAAAGCGACCTTCATCAACTGCACTGAAGATGGCGTGCAGGGCTTGAGAATTTCTCAGTGCTCTCTCTTCTTCAGCCCTTGTCCACTTAGAGGCATCTTTAAGCACTGCTTCTCCATTTTCATCAGTCATCACAGGATGTGTCCAGCCACTTAAAATTAAGTTCCATGCTTTTGTTCCTTGTGCCTGAATGAATACTCTCATTCGTGATTTCCACGTAAGATAATTTAAACCATCCAACAGTTATGCCCTGGTAATCGATGCACCTTCTCTTGTAGCCATGTTTACGAAACGCAGATCTTCACCAACTTGCTATACCATGTTCTGATTCGGTGGCCTCGCTCTGATACCAATTGAAAGAGCCGAAGGGGTGTAGTAGTTTCGTAAACTTTCAGATTTTTCCACAGCCGTTTCTAGCACAATCAAAAACCAGAAAAATTAAATGCACAAATATAAATCAACACCTATATTTGTTAACGCAGTTCGACACACCTTGTCTATGTCTGTGGGGCCCTCACCCAGCTGAATTCTTTCACTAACGACAATAGTTTTATACAAGGCTTTACTAAGTCAACACCACTCAACTCTTGACACTATCCCTCGTCCTCATAACCCGTGAAAGAATTTCACACCCAATAGTATGACTGCTTCGTGCTAACCTCAACAGAGGATTTTCTCAAACAATGTTTAATGAAAACGAAATAAAATAAATAACTTAAGTGATTAAACAAAATTCAACATAAACGAAAACACTTGAGATAAAAAGCAACTCCCCTAAATATGCCGCTTCATCAATGAAAGAACGGGAAGTTGTTAAGTAAGAAATCTGTTATGAATCTTTGATATAGTCACTGAAACATCCTACGCACAGCAGCCACAAAATGTCTCAAATTCAGCAACACCCAAAAAAACTAACTGCCTAATTGCTCTCAATGGACATTCAAACCAGAGGAAAATGTAGTTGCCAAAATCACCTAAAATCAACAATCACATAGCCACAAGAGAGACGTTAACCACACCCAAAATTAATCCACAATTGAACGCAGCTGAAGTCACGCCCAAAAAGGAATTCATGAAGAAGTTCACTGCTGCACACATACACACATCAACATGTGTTTCGTGAATCACTAAGGACCCATCCAACTTTTTTTCTCCACTTCACCAAGGAGTCTTCACACAATTAATTAATAAAAACTGCAGCACCAAGATGGAATAAGCATCAACGTGACCAAGGAGTCTTCACACAATTAATTAATAAAAATTGCAGCACCAAGATGGAATAAGCATCAGCGTGAAGTTAGTCCAACAGCCCTTCCACCCAATTGAAAACCAAGAACAAGTAGCTTACAGTCGTTAGTACATCCACAACGCAATCAATCAAAAGATAGCACCCAGCCGTGAACCACTCACAAGAAACCCACACCAAGTCGTGAACAACACATAAAGATACCTCTTCCACACAATCAATCCACGCACTTCTGACCTGTAGAGCACATGGCAATCAACCTCACTAACGTCATGGGCAAGAGATCTTAACTAGATAGAATTCTGACTCTATACATTTGTCCAAGATAGCAGATATTTAAATTTGAACTTTCAGATCATATAGAAATCCAACCCCGCCTTGATTTCAATTTTAAACTCATCAACATTATCTTATATGTCTAATTATCAAAAAATGTTAAAATCAAATAATAAAATATATAACAAATTCCATAAAAAATAAGAAGCTATTTGACGGAGAAAGAATTTTTCAATACCTTGAGTATATCATATAGATATAATTTCATAATTAATTTTTTTATTTTTATTTTATAATAATATAAGTTCAATAATATAATTGATGGTAATTTTCTACCATCATTATATGTTGTTATAGCACAACAGATAAGAAAAGGTTAGACAATAAAAGGATTGTAGATAACTAGATTAACCTTTAAATTCATATTTAACCCATGTGATGTATTTCAAAACATTATGATATTGTAAGGGTGTTTAAAATGGTCAAAAAAATTATTTACTTTACATATTAGATAACCTTCTATTACCATTTACAATTAAGCATTTATATAGCCATAATATTCTTATATAAAAATTTACACTAACTAATTACCATAAAAGCATCCGTTAGTCCTCATCAATAATTATTGAGGTTAGTATAAATGTTTTCCATTTATTTTTTAAAGTAGTCTTAATTTTTTTCTCTCTTCGTATTATTGGACATTTTAAAGAAATCCAATTCGTGTTAATGACTTCGTGAAGGAGAAAAGATAAATAGAAATAAACAAGAAATTTAAAAATCAAATAAAATAGGAGAAGATATTTAATAGCACGTACTGTCATAATAACTTTAATGTGGTCCCGTGTAAAAGGAGTGATGGTGCCTTGGTCTTGCATTTCGAAAAGAACATCGATAATGCAGTCTCTGTCGCTTTCCATTGATGAATTGAATCCTTCCCCATCGTACACTCATCGATGATCTTTTCGAATATGGTGTCTATTTCTCGATGTGCCCTTACGAGTTTCGGCCCCTCTCCGGTGATTAAATGAAGAGGCTTAATGGAAGGAAAAGCATGAAGACGGCTGAACCCCTGCCATCTACACAATGCTTTTAACAATCCTTACGAGGCTAAAAGCTCAAATTAGGATTTAATTAGAATTAAACTTGTAACTTCTTCAGAGAAGGTTTAAAATTTTACGAATCCTCTTAATTTAAGATATTTTTAGATGAAAATTAAGGCATGTTTTACACACGCTGTTACATGCAGATCAATTAATATTTAGAAGTCACGTTAAGAAAATATAAGTTATTGTCCAGGTCAGTGAAATTTTAAAAAAATTAATTTCATTTAAATTTATACTCTTCAACCCTATATCAACCATTGTTTTTAACAGGTATTTTCACCCTCTTTCTCTTCTCTCGGTTGTGCCTTCACTCCAATCCCTGCACCCATCATCACTTTATGCACGTGCCTTCACTTCAATATCGCTTGTGCCTTCTACGTAGTGTGAGCTCTCTCTTTTAGTGTTGGAGGTGAATGGGTGGTTAAGTTTTTGAAGATCTGAAACATACATGTGCTCTCATTGAAGACCCAACTAAGCAATGACTTATGCTCCCTTCCAATTTTTGTATATAATTTATGATGTTTGAATCTTCACTTTATTCCTTTGCCATTTTCCCCTTTTTATGGAAAGTTCCGTTAACAATGTTACATTTAGGTAAATTGCTTTATCTTCTTTAAATGAGTTTGATTATAAGGTTGAATAGCATATAGATTATAATTGTTTTCATGTGCAATTCTATTATACATTTGTATATAGGATATGATCAAGTTTTATCTTCCCATCTACTTGACATTGTATGTAGGATATGATTTATGTCACTTAGTTTAGCTTCGTTGGTGGTTCCATCTTTTGTTTATCTCTATCCGCTGGGTTTAAGATAAAGTATGACATTCATGGAAGAGATACAGATTCTTAGGAGCAAACAAATTCAGTTTTGTAGACATCATTTAGCTATCAGTGGGTGTACGATCAACATTACAACATTGTGCTATAATACTTGAGAATGAGCTCAAGTAGTAATGTTTCAAGGTAATGAGGTTGATTAGAGGATTCAGTTTGTTGATTTCTTAGTTGTAATTTTGTGTTGGATTGAAATTTTTGAAAATTTAATCTTTGGCTGTAGAGGGATGCGTTTTAAGCTTGATTTGAAGTCATACAAGCTGATTTCTTCAACTTACTCAGTTGAATGGGACTATGACGGATAGGCTAAATATTATTACTGTAATATGAAAGCACCTAGATGAATTTCATAGATTGATGAAAATCCAGGACAAAGGTTTTATAGCTGTCGACTCTTTCTGGTAATTTTGGTACATTTTGATGTTGTTTTAACTAAATATGTTAATATATTTCATTAACAAATTGCTGTTTTTTCTTTAATGGTAAATTAAAAATGTTTGTAGATTTCATAAATGGCATGATCAAAGATTTTGTCCAAGAGCAAGACATTATTTTAGAGCTAAAAAATATAAAGAAGATGTTATATCGTCAAAGTAATCTATAGAAGGCTAAAGTGGCAGAGTTAAGAGAGAATGTAATAGATGTTTTGCAAGCTGAAAGGATTGCATAAAATTTGAAGTTGAAGAATGAGTTAGTTGCCACGAGGAGTAGTAATGAAACAAATTCAGTAAAGTGTTAGAAATTTTCTGCTTGTTTAAGCTTGTGTTTAGTAGTTTTGCTTATGTTTGTTAGTCTAAATAATGAAGGCAATATAAGCAATAATTGTACCTTTAAATCCTTATTTGGAAATGATTTGATTTACTAGAACAATGTGTAAATGTAATTCACCTAACCTATTGTTGGAAAGTGTAATTGTTAGATGTTTCAACATCTATTGTATTCGTAATTTGATGTTTTAGCCTAAACAGGTTTGATGTTTTATGTACTAGCCTAAACATGTTTTATGTACTAGCCTAAAGATGTTTGATGTTTCAACATGTGGTAAGGAAGATTAGTGACAAAATAGGATCTTTAATCAATGGAGATGGAGTATTGGTTAGTAGTCAAAAGGAGTTAAAAGAGGCAACAATTGACTACTCTAAAAAATGTTATCTGTACTTTAACTCCAATGATTAACACAACTGCTAAGTTGTTTTATAAGTCATCAAATTATTGATGAGGAGACAAAGATGTTTAATAGACCTATAATTCCAATTCTTTACATTAACAATGTACATATTTTACCATTTATGAACTTCAACAAAAAGAAAAAACCTAAAAGAAATGCAACTCACACTAATTGGTTTATGATATACTACATAAAATGGCTACTTAATGGTCTGATCTCAATTCAAGACTAAACAATGAAAATAAAGGGGATGAACACTTTACTACAAAAAGCTTATCATCTCTTTCGGCCCATAGACTTTAAGCTTTCCCTGAAAACTTTTAACATTGCAGAGAATGTAACAATTCTAACCAAGCTTCCATTACCCTCAATAACCCATTCATAAACTTCAACAAAAAGGAAAAAAAAACCTAAAAGAAATGCAATTCAAACTGAAATCGGTAGTCATTACATTCATTGCTTAATAACATGTAAATGCCATCAAGATCTTTACTATCTATTATTATTCAATACAAAAATATTACAAAATTGTTGTTCAGTTCAGTAGCAATTAAATGTTAAGTTTACATTTTCTCCTTTCCCTTTAAAGATGTAGTTTGACTTTCTTGGCATGGATTCACACGCGCAGTAACAACTTCCTTCCTTTTTATTGATTTTGCCAAAGGTGTAGTAATCTTTGACTTCTCCTTCTAGGTTGTAGATAAAATGCAAACATTGTTAAGTTGTATGAATTAATTAATGTTTAATAAGAATGTAAATATTTAATACTTATATTTAGCATCTGCAACCCTGTGGTTTCATTTGTATATATCCCCATCCTTCCATCCCTTTCTTGAACTTCTTATTTGCTTCTTGTTGAAGAGAAGAGTATGTGACAAGCCTTTCTTTCTGTAATTTTCGCTTGAGAATTTGAACTACATCTGCCAGCACAAAAAATCCTCAATCTGCTTCTATCATCTGCAACACCATAACCAGACCCTCTTCTCCCTTTGGTTTGGTTTTTGGTGGTGTCATTTGAAGATGTAAAGATATTTATTGTTTTTGAAGCACCTCCAGGTTAGGAGAATAACTAAGGCTGTTGCATTTGCACTTCCACATACATGAGCAGTACTTGAGGTGTTGGCATTACTCGAAGCAGTTATGGCACCAGCAGATATAGACACAATAGCAGAGGCAGAGAGAGGGGCAGGGGCAGAAGTAGAGGCATTTGCTCTTCTTTTACCTTTCTTTCCCCTTTCAGCATTGTTAGATGCAGATTTAGAGGCACTTACTGGGATGTCAGTGTTGGTTTGAACTATGGATATGTTTTCTGGGGTTGGCTGTGAGTTCGTTGTGTTTTGCTCCATATGGAAATTAGTTGACTAGTATGGGTTTGGATTTGAAACTGGACTGGAACCTGCTATTGATAACAGTGAGAATGGAAACAAAAAAACCTAGAAGATTACCACTACTATGGAAAAGAATCTTAGTTGTACCACAAAAAATACAAAATAACTTATAAATTACCTCTCTATTCTTCCAAAGACAGCCTCTTTTGTTGAGTCCTTCTGTATGGTAGTGGCTACATGTCATGATCATGCCCCTTTTAGACACGTGGTCAGCATTTTGGTTTTTGGTTACTTTTGTATTCTTTTGAGGCTTATCAATTCCCTTTTTCCTAACTATTTTGGGCCTACCAAGCTCTTGTTTGAATTCTGGTGACGTATTAGTTTCTTCATTGCTAATGGGTCAATCCTTCATACCAGGCATCGATTGAATTGCCTTCCCATATGCTTTGACATATTCAATCTTCCATAACTAACTAAAAGTGTACTCTTCAATATTAATACTATTGTCTTTAATAACAAATATGGCAAGTACACAAGGAATGCTAGAGAGGGTATATCTCTTACAAGAACATATTTTGTTCTGAAGCCTCACCATATATCTGTTATGTCTATGATCAATCTCATACCCTCCTTCTCTATTATGATGTACTGAACAATGTTGAGCAATCATGTCACTCTTCACAATTGCTTCCCATATTTTTGGCCTTAAATTTCCCTTCCACTTGACAGCCTCTTTCCTTTTTCTCACAATTCTTTTCACCAATTCTCTTCTAATATGCCAAAACAACCCTAAACTGTCATTTTCCTTGCATCAACCACAATCTTATTGAAGGTCTCACATAGGTTATTGTTGACCAACTTAATTATAGAATCTTCCCTTTGGAAAGCCCTACACTATGCTAAACTGGTACATAACTCTCAATATTTTCTGCTTCCCTTTCCTTCTTGACTCTGAGCTTATCCGAAAATTCTTTATATTCCCTTACTATGAAGGATTTTGCAATTTTCCAAAAATACTCCATCTCTTTCCCTTTTTGTCCTCTTCCATGCCAATTCACATAAACATGTCTGGCATAAAACCTGTGCTCAGCATCTGGACACAAATCGGCAATGACTCTATCAAGTCCCTGCAAGGGAAAACATAACCATTTGAATAGGCATGTGGACACAAATATACATATTTCATAACATTTACACTTTCAATGAAAGTAAAAACAAGATTGATGTGAAACTTTTACCTTTTGTTGGTCAGTCATTATAGTCCAACCAATGTTTAAATTAGTAAGTGATAATTATTAAGCATTAATATTAAACCATAAATTTCACATACATTTAGTTCTCTACAACGGTTGTTGACGAATGTCACACCATCATGCTTCTTAGTGTGAGTGTGCAAAAAGAGCTGACTGGGTGTAGGCATCATACCCATAGACTTTTCTCGCATAAAAATAAAATGTTATAAGTGAACTAGAATTATAAAAATTTCAGCAGAGTTCCTCTATTTTTATGATATCTACCCCCTATTTAACAAAAAAAATAACTTAACAACACAGTCATATATGTCACCAGACATTTATAATATTATCATTCTCAACAAGAAACACATATTTTCAATCCAAAATTCACACATCAAATTTAATTGAAATACAACAAAGTAATGAAATAAGAATATAAATATAAAGTGTAGATACTTATAAGTCTTTCCGCATGCTCGTGGTGGATAATAGACCCTCCCGTATGTACGGGAAGACTCTCTCCCCCTGGTCCTCCATGTTTTTTGGCCGAATTACACTCTGAAATGGACATTGCCTCAGGTGATATCCAATATTGCTGCCAACGACTTCATATTAGTTCAGAAATGAAAGGCAATCGTACATCGGCCCTATGTATCGTAGCAAAAAAGTCGCAATAACGTATACGTGCTCGTTTCTCCCATACTCTATAAATGTTCGCGTCAAATTGAGAATCCCCAAAAAAATTCTTTCTAAAACAAAAGGAAAAACATTCAATTAATACTTATGATGTAATAATATTTATCCAATTAATGTATAAAACTGTTAATTAAAAAGAAAATAATAATTTTTGTTGTACCTTAAACTCCTGATAGGAAAATTCCTTTATCGCCTAAGAGATATTCTTCCATATATAACCCTTAATATCAATTTTCCCCTTAAATTTTGATGTCATGTTTCTTAAGCACGGTCCAGATGGAATGAACCTAATATAAATAATAATAATTTTATACCGTTTTGAAAATTGAAACCTATAACTTAATTGTAAACATATAGCGTTTCATATATTTTCACTTACATATTATTGACAATTGTAACGTAAGTTCTTCCATCAGGTCCCTCAGCTCCAGGCTCGTGGCCGCCTCCTTCATCATCATTGTTTACCTTTGATATCTCTGTCGGTATAAGGGTTAGTAAATGATGTAGAGGTGTTGGATGGTATAGCAATATCTACAGAAGGTGATGCCTCATCTGTAAGTGTAGTAGCTAGAGGAGGAGGAAGAGATTTAGTTCCAGCTGCTACACCATGAGATGCTTCACCTGTACAGTAAGTACCTTCGAATCGTGGTCTGAATCTTGGTCGCATCATATCATGTCTTCTCTTTGATGGCATAGATCTAGTTTTGAGATTGGAATAATTTGATTATATATGACTTATGATTTTACAAGTCATTAATATAAGTCACACTATACTAGTATCTACTAAAGAGTTTAGTTAATGATTTGTTTATGCTTATGATTATGGAGACTTCTATATATATTTTTGAAAGTTGAAAGTAATTAATTGATAAACCAGAAATGGGTACATAGAGTACCCTTTATAACATAGACATGGCCTAGAGCATATTAGGACAATGACTTGTATGCTTATTATAACATATCTAGATGTCCAAATAAAGCTATTATACTCATCATTCATTATTATCTCGATTAGCTGAATTTCACTTGGTTAGCTAAATTTTCTAAAACTCTATTTTTTAAAAAACTTAGCCATTTTATAGTTAACTTTCCAAGCAAACTTCTTGATTGTTTCAAACATACAAAATATTTATTTTACATGTTTGAAAAAATAGGCTATTTTAATAGAAATTTTAATTTAAATTTAAGTATTTAATTTTCTACCAATATTAAAGAATTTTGAAAAAGAAATATTGGCTTTCATGTTTAAGTATCCTCGTTTGCTTCAATAACTTGATCTTTAAGGATTCAATTTAGAGATATTTTTAGTTTCTTATGTAATTATATTGTTGCTTTGCTTAAGTGACTTTAATCATAATTTCTATAAAATAATATTAATAAAAATTATTTCCTTTAATATGAAGAATTCAATTACATAATAGTATAATAT
>JAOTAY010000009.1:24990761-25001777 GCA_025629805.1 Erythroxylum baracoense | reverse complement strand
TCATTGTGGGATTTTTATCTTGAGATTGGTTTAGCCAAAAATTCTAAAATTTCATACTTAAATTCTTGACTCATTGAGTGATTTTGTGGGACCAATTTTAGATTTTTCTAAGCTAGAATTTAGGAGAAATAAAATTTTGAAATTCACGTCAGAGTTTGGATCGCCAGAATGACCTTTTGACAATGTTTTGACCATAACTTTTGACTCAACTAGTAAATCCGGTGATTCAAGTCTCATATTGAAGCTAACTCAAAGATGAAGATACTGATAAAATTTAGGCTCCTAAGTTTTCACCATTTAATTTTTATACACTGTCGAAATTGACCTCCACCGATTCCAACCCGCACCATTTCAACAACTAAGAGCAGCCTCCACCAATCAGCTCTCACCATCGCAACTCCAACAAGAGGCTGTCTCTTTGTACCCCACACTCCATTCCCTTAAGCATGCAGCCAGCTACTCCTATCCATATGAGCTCCATACTCTTATCATTCATTAAAAAATGCCCCACTTTATTGACCAGCCCATATTCACGCACATTGCTCTCCAACCTTCACTTCTTCACTTCTTCACCACTTCAGCAACGCACATAATTCCTCTCCATGCCACACTTGTCATTTTCTCTTTGGCCTCTTTAGATGCAAGCTTTGATTTTCTTTTCCAATCTTCCACATCTTCAACATTGCCTCTATCCAAGAGCCAAAGATGCAAGCCTTGATTTTTCTTCTCCAATCTTCAACACTCCTGAAACAGCTGCAACCTCCACTGAAGCAAAACAACCTCACTCACAAAGCAGCACCCACTTTCGGATATAAACTTCCACGCAACATTCACCAACACAGAAGCAACCACGCAAAGGAGTTTGGAGAGCTTTGTTCTTTATTTTTAATTGATTCTGTCATGAGTTTATTTAAGCTGTATGCTTGTGGATTGTTTGGCATGATGAATCGTGGCTAAAACTTTAATTTCTCTTAGGGATTTAATATTTTGGTGATGCTTTAACATTGAATTTTACTGGAATCCATGACTGAAAATTTATTTACTTGTTGATTTTTCCTTGGATTTATTTTTTATTCCTTTGGATTATTGGAAATTACCTTGGTATAAATTCGCTTATGGAAAAAGGGAGTTTTTGCTAAAAGATTGAACGAAATTTCGATTAGGATTTTCTTGTGAGTTGGGAGAGCCAAGAAACTTAGGAGGTGAAAATTGAAGTTTTGGAACTTAAGAAACTTTAGGAAAGCCAAAGTAAGGGATTGCTAAGTGACGTATAGAGTGGATAAATTAATTCATCTTTGGGAAAAGGGGATTAGTTACTCTTAAAATTCACCAACAAGGTTAGGATATTTCAGTTGTGGAGGATAGCTAATTCAATTTTAAGGTTGAGAAAAATATCATTCCCTAAGAGAAAGTCATTCCCCATTAAATTTAATACTTTTAATTAAGTCAATTGTTGCAATCTTTTCTTAATTAGTTACTGCACAAATTTGTCATATTCATAGTTATTTTGGTCGCATTGAATTGGGTAGTTGTTTAGAAATTTATTTAAGTTAATTTTGTTTTAAAAATTTTTTTACATTAATTTTAATTTTTCAAAATTTCATCCAACCCGATTTCAAATACCGTTAGCTAGCGTAGAATTAAACTTTCTCATAATCCCTGTGGATACGACTCGGTTCTTACCGATTTATTACTCACTTCGACAACCGTGCACTTGCGATTTACGACCAAAAAACAATAAACATGATATGATAATATAATCATTTGCTATGTTATTAAACAAAGTTAATAATCACAAAAAAGGTGTTTAATCTATTACATAACGATTGGGTCATGGGCATAATTCCAACAGTCTAGATGTGCACCTAGAAGATATAATGTAATGAAGTACATCTTATGGTAGTGTAACATTATTTTAAAATGATTTTCAACATTGTTCATGTCAAATTTATTAGTATTGTAAGTTTTGTTCATTATTATTATAAAAGAAGCTTAGATATTTTAGATGTCTATTGGAAAAAAAAATATATGCACAATTTAACAAATTAGTAGATTCTATCAAATGAATTAAACCAACTATTAATTCAAAAATATAAGACGGTAATTTTGAGTTAATTATATAAAATTTTAATGACTTACAATAAATACATTAATTATTTAAATAGCTAAATTACAATTAAAGATTGTTCACAATAATTTAAATTTGTAGTTAATTAGATAGTTTTCTAATAAAACTGCAGCAAATCACTGACAACACTCTAATAAGAAATTCTGCTTATACAGGTCTTTAAGAGTTTATAAGTATTCAATCTTATCCTTCTCTATTGAAGGAATTGCATTCCATAAATTTATAGAAAAAAAGTTTGTAAGAACGATTGAAAATAGTAGTTTTTATAATTATTGTAAAGCTCACAAAAGGAAACGAAAGGGTTTACCCATAATTAATCATCTCAGCTCGTAAAACAAGCAAACAGAGGAGTATATATATAAGAACACAACAGCTAGGAAATTAAACATTTTACGAAAACGACTGTCTTCTTCTTCTTTCTCTCCATTTTTATCCAGTTGTTAAGTGTTTAAATACACCATCCATCTTTCTCCTGCATGTGAAACTTTTCTCATGTATTCCTTATTTTAGTTTATTTTGTAGCAAATTGTAAAGAAATTATAGAAGTTAACAAGTCAAAAATCTCATAGAAAGGCATAGATTTCACATAGGTAAAATTTTTTCGGCAACAATTGTATGCTTCTTATTGTGAGTTTTAGTCATACTACTCTAATTTATAGTTGGATTGTATATTGTTGATTGTTTGAGATAATAAATTGAAGTTGTGGAAAAAATAAAAATAGAGAAAATGTGGCTAGAAAATGAGAGAAAAAAGAGGAGGTAGGAGAAGGGAAGAGAGGGCGAAGTAGAAGGTAATTTAGGAAAATTTAAGTTGTATTAAGAGGCAAAATAGGAAATATAAAAATTTAAGGGTAAAATTAGAATTTAATTCCAAGAAGGATATTTTACATTAATAAAAATAAATAAGAGTAAAACATGACTTTTAATAGGTAAGGATATTTTAGTAATTATGGTAGTTAGGTTTAGTAAAAATATTTTTAATAATTAAAAATAAAGTGAAAGAGAAAATAATGTTGGATTATTAAGTGTAATTGAGTTGAAAAAGTTTATTTAATAAGTCTAGTAGATTTTGTAATGTCTAGATCTAAAGCTCAAATTAAAGAGTAAATTGGACTTATTAATTAGTTGAGTCTGATTCAGGTAAGGATAACCTTAGGCTGTATTCTTAGAATAATGTACGGTTCTTGAAACTTTGAATTTTGTTATTAATAAATTATTTTATAGCGAATCTAAATTTGAATATGTCAATAACTAAATTAATGCTTAATTGTTACATATATGGATTTCTAAAATATATGAATTATGTTTATTTATTTCAAATAATTAACAAATTACAAGGTGTTTCGCTTTTATATTTTGTTATATATTATTAGATGTATCGCTTGTTAATTCAACGAAAAATGTGTTAATTAAAACTTCAGTTATACATGAGTATAAGTAAGAATATTAACGTAAATAAATTACGTTTTTGAAATTAAATCGAGGCTGACTTATTATATGTTGTGAATAAATGGTGTCAATCGTGAATCTGTTGCTTACTTAGGATATGCTACATTCGATAGTCATAGGTGGATAAGTTGGTTAAAAATGAGAGAACGATTGCTAGGTATCTATCTGTGGAGTATCGAGGCATCTTGAGTCCCGAAGATGTCCTATGTTAATAGCTAGATATCAAAGTGGTACCAGGATATCCTAAGTCTTGAAGATATCCTGTGTCAATGGCTAGGAACTGAAGTGGTACCAAAGCAACAATTAGATTGAGAAATTGAGGTACCTAATGCCGATATTTATACATCTAATTACGTTTCCATTTAGTGAGAGATTTTGATGAGTAGAGATGAGTCGACAGACTATTGAAAGTAAGTCTACTAAGTTAAGCAGTTCCTAGGCAATTCAATAAATTATGAGATAAAACAAATAGCAACGATAAAATAATATTAGTCCTAATCATTACTATGGTCAAATTTTGGATGTTTTGTAATTGTTCAAATAGGTTAAGTAATGTTGTGTATTTTAGTATTATATGGATGTTTTGATCACTTGACTAATATATATATATATATATATATATGTATATATATATATATATATATAGAGTTATTTGATTTTAAAGATACAATCAGTTACACTTATTAAGTAGGCAATTCATCTTTTGCCATTATTTTTGTTTCTAGGAGAGATAGATTGTCAATAACTCAAGTGTATGTGATTGACAGAGTGAAGTTTGTTAATTTATGTCTTGTAGCCAATTGTTTAGTTGTAGTTTAGTAACAAAATAATTTAAAGTCTTTTTTTTATTTTATACATTTGTAGATGTATATGATAAAGTCAATGAGATAATTATACATTACAGATGAAATTTTGAAAGCATATTTTTGTTATTAAAGAGGCTATCTTAGGCCCCTAATTATGACACAATTGAAGAATACAATGAGTTGCATTAATTCTTAACATTAAGACTAAGAGAACACTTAAAAAAATCAAATAAAAAAATATGTAAAGAAAAAAAAGAAAGCTAAATGAAGAAAGCTAAGAGACTTTCCCTCATTTTGCTCTTTATGAAAAAAGCTAAGAGACTTTCTCTCATTTTGCTCTTTACGAGTGTCAAGAGTGAACTTACCCTCTTTGGCCTCATTTTGTTATTTACGAGGGTCAAGAGTGAGGCTTATTTTGTATTATTTTATTCTTTACGATGGTAAATGAAAAACCGAAGAGGGTTAATTATTTCGCAAACTTTCTGCAAACTTCTTTGCCGTCAATAAAATAAAATAAACAAAATCGAAATAATCAAGAAACACCAAAATTTAGTAACGCAGTTTAGTACACTCAGCCTACGTCTGCGAGGCCCTCACCCAGCTTAATCAATTTCACAGGACTTCAATAGAATTACACAGAATTGATTTAACACAGCACCTCTCAATCTCTGCAACTATCTCACAACTTAACTACCCTTGAAAGATCTTCACACCCGATAACACGACCGACTCATGTAAACCTCGTCAGAGGATTTTTCTAACTACTTTCACTCAAAATAATAACAATTAAAATATTTCAAGTATTTAATCAACAGAAAATAAAATAACAAACTACTTGAGATCAACGAAGACTTTCCTATAAATTCTTCTCCTCAAAATAACCTAGCTGAAAACTTTCTTTCTTCACAAAGATGGGTCACGGTGTTGCTTTGAGCAGTAATCAGTCTATGTTAATTAACATATGTAGCAATCAGTATTTTTCTTCAAAGACCCATGAAACACGTATTCCCCCAGAAGCTCACGCACCCTCAAATTGCATATGCTATCAATGTGTTTCACAGCTCACGCACCCACACACTTATTAGATTAATCAACGCAGATTGCACTTCACCAAATATCAGCTTCACAATATACGCACCCAGCAGTAATCAAAAATAGATACGCAGCACACCCAACCACAGTGACTCCCACACCATCTTCAGTTGCCGCACCACTCACCCTTAGATTTCCCAAAATCACACGTGTATTTTTTTAGCCAAATTATTAACCCACACACGTTATCCTGGACGCTACACACTCCCATTTAAAAAAGAACTCTAACATCAAGTAAGGATAAGCAGAAATCTCACATAATAAGAGTCCCAATTCAAATCAAATATAAGAGTTCCACTTCAACTCCATCACTTTAACAACTTCTGTATCCAACTGTTGTAATAATCAGTTTTGTATGTCCAATTAAAAGCTAAATAAAATGCCAAAACAAAGTAAAAGATATATATATATGTATATATATATATATATCCTAACAATCTCCCCCTTTTTGGCATTTTTGTCACAACACCTGAAGTTCACATGAAAATTCATAATTGGCCATATAATATAAAGTGTGCAATGCTCCCCCTCAATATAGTATCCAGTTAACATTACATAACCATGAGTCAACTACAGGCAACAAAACACAAAAAGAAAATACATCAAACTTATCTGAACTGCTCTCCCCCTTTGAGACATCACATGCCATAAAGTCATTTTCAGGAGCTGTCGAGGAACCGGAGAACACGTTGCTTCAAGGTACGAAGGGCTTCAGTAGCTACTTGAAGGACACCTTCAATTCGTTCAATTGCCAACATCGCATCAATGATTAGTTTGCCAAGGTTAAGCTTCATTCCAGTCCCGATAGCATAAAGTAACTTAGCCTGTGCCAAGTAAATAGTAACAACATGCGTACTGTGCGTCCAATTCGTCACCTCCAGTTTAAAAAAGATGAAATACTTTTGAGTGAGCATTGAAGAGCGAAAAACAAAGCTAAATGGCCAAGAAGTCAATTTTTCACCAGTTACAACCGTAGCAATCAGATCATTTGACACAGTCCACTCATCATCATAAACCAAATCACCGATCAAATTATCAAACCCCATAAACAAATTTAAATGAGTAGTATCAAACTATACTACCCAGCCCAACAACTTCAAAAGACACAGCATCCACATTCAGAATATCATGAGTTAGATTGCAATAGAATTCCTTTACCAGTTTGGAGTCATAATGATGAGGGAGTGTAGAGGCTTGTAATAAGGAATGCGCCGATAATAAAACATCCAAACCTTTTTCTTGAAACTCCTCGAGATTGATAGGACGGTCAATAACTAGACCAACATTGTGGAGAGTTTCCCATTTATGTTCGGCCTCCGGAGAATAAAACTTGAATGAAGCAGCATTATCTGCGGTCATGCGGGCGAAGAAATGTCTTCTTGGTGGTCGAGTTGATTTGCGAGCCTTCGTCTTTGTTCACCTTCTCGGAGCTAGAGGGGATACCGGTGGTGGAGCAGACCGTGCCAGAGGAGGAGGTGCTTCGGAATCGGAGGATGATTCTTCCACCAAGGACTCGATCACTCGAGTAACATCATCAATAGGATCATTTTGATATGGAACATCGAGAATATCGATAGGCAATGTTGAAGATGATCCCGCACCTGTAGAACTTTTGCCAGATCCAGGATTAAATTGTAAGCGACTTGAACATCGCGTAGGAGCTACTGTCCTTTTCTCCGAAACTAGGTATAAAATCTTTTCTTTATGTTTGCCCATACTCTAATTTTAATTAATCAGAAGTCAGCAATGCAGTAAATACAAAGTCCAGATACCAACCCAATCAGCTTAGATAAAATCAAAAACCTGCCAATGTTAAGTTGTAAATTGAAGAAGTCACCACAAATATACACACAATTAGCCAAAAACGCAATCAGTAAAGTAGGAAGCTTCAATGTCAATTCAGCTCAGATTCAAGACATCAAATACTAAAGCAGTAGTAACCCACGCAATCAATCAAATAATCCACCAACATTCACAGACGCAATTTCAGCACAAGAGAGTCAACCACTTCTTCAACTTTAAATACAACCCATGCAGTTAGTAATGTGAAGAAAAAAACAATACTCGATGCTAAACACCACCAAAAGAACAAAGCAGGGAAGATTTGCGTAACACCAACACCGCAGGATTGTTGAGAGGAAGAGACCAAGACGATAAAGCTTGCTTTGGAGAGAAGACTTGCGTGTTGGAGTGACTAGTGTGAAGAGAATACTAGCTTGGGAACAAAGGAGAAGGACGTGTCTTGCATGGAATGCTTGGCTGCTAGAGGAGAGTATTTGGTCGTGCGGCAGCAGTGAAGAATGAAAGAAGAGGTTAGGGATTTAAATCCCTTACCAAAAAACGCTGCGTTTTCTCCTTTTTTTTCTTTTTTAAATAAAATCAATACAAAGATACTACTAATGAAAGACACAAAGTCCCAAGGCTCCTCTAAGTAGTTCAAATCTTACTGTATCAAGAGGCTTCGTAAAGATATCTACCAACTGTTTTTCCGTAGAGACATGTGACAAAGTGACCATTTTACTTTCCACAAGCTCTCGGATGAAGTGATATCATAGATCAATATGCTTCGTCCTTAAATGCTGAACCGGATTCTTCGAAATATCTATGGCACTTTTGTTGTCGCATAAGATAGTCAACTCATTTTGATCAATCCCATAGTCTGCCAACATTTGTTTCATCCAAAGAAGTTGTGAACAACAACTACCTGCAGCGATGTATTCTGCCTCAGCGGTTGATAGTGAGATTGAATTTTTCATTTTGCTGTACCAAGAGATCAAATTGTTTCGTAGAAAGAAACAACCTCCTAAAGTACTTTTCCGATCGTCTAAGTTTCCAGCCCAATCTGCATCACTATATCCAGCTAGATAAGGTGTTGAGTCAGATGAATACCATATCCTAAAATCAGATGTTCCATTAATATACCTGATAATCCTCTTTACCGCTGTCAGATGTGTTTCTTTTGGGTTGGCTTGATAGCGAGCACATACGTCAACACTAAAACAGACATCTGGTATGCTTGCAATCAAGTATAATAAACCTCCAATCGTACTTCGATTTAAACTCTCATCAACACTTTTTCTATTCTCATCTCTGTTTAATTTTGTTGAAACACTCATAGGTGTTCTTGTATGTCTAACATTTTCGAGACTAAACTTCTTGATTAAGCTCTTGGCATACTTGGTTTGTGATATGAAAATTCCATCCTTCGTTTGTTTAACTTGCAAACCTAAAAATAAATTCAGCTCGCCTACCATACTCATTTCAAATTCAGATGTCATCAACTTAACAAATTCTTCGACCATCTTTGAACGTGTAGCATCAAACACAATATCATCAACATAAATATGATCTATCACAAAATCAGATTTAAACTTCTTAATAAACAAGGTTTTGTCAACACTACCTTGTTTATATCCTTGCTTGATAAGATATTGAGTGAGTCTTTCATACCAAGCCCTTGGAGCTTGTTTAAGTCCATGAAGTGCTTTCTTTAGTTTGTAGACATAGTCTGCTTGGGCTGAGTCAATGAAACCTTTCGGTTGCTCCACAAAGACTTCTTCCTGTATAAACTCATTCAAGAAGGCACTCTTTACATCCATCTGATAAAGTTTAAAACCTTTTCTACATGCTATGCCCAATAGCAATCTGATCGATTCAAGTTATGCCACCGGTGCAAATGTTTCGTCGAAATCGATTCCTTCCACCTGAGAATATCCCTGAGCTACTAGCCTTGTTTTATTCCTGGTAACATTACCCTTTTCATCTGTTTTATTCCGAAACACCTACTTTGTACCATTTACATTAGTATCTTATGGTCTTGGCACTAATTCCTATACATCATTCCATGCAAACTGAATCAACTCTTCTTGCATAGCTGCTGTCGAGAATTCATCTTATAGTGCTTCTTTAACATTCTTTGGTTCAAGTAAGGAAGTGTAGTACAGATATCCTGCAAGTTCTCTATAATCAACCATTTTCCTTTCTCTTGTTTTTCTTCTTTCGCTCATATTCCCAATAACATTTTTTGATGGATGATTTCTTCGAATTCGAGATGAAGAGCCTCAGTTCAAATCATCTTCTAGTGATTTGGTTGTTTCATTATCTAAAGTAACTGAAAGTTCTTCAATTTCTGCAGTTGCTTCCTCAATAGTAACCAATTGTAAATCAGTTTCTGCAGTTACTTCATCTGCAGCAATTAACTGCACATTTGGACAATTCTTCACTTTTGTCTCATTACTTGTTTGAGTTGATTTAGATAGTTGGTTGCTATTTTTCTCTTCAGCCACTTGACCATTCAACAAAGATGCATCATCTATAACAACATTGATGGATTCTTGCACTTTCCTTGTTCTTTGATTGTACACTCTGTAGGCTTTACTATGAGTTGAGTATCCAATGAAGACTCCTTCATCACTTTTGCTTTAACATTTTCCAAGTTGCTCACGATCTAGAAGAATATAGGACTTGCTTATGAAAATATGAAAATGGCTCACATCTGGTTTCTTTCCTCTCCAAAGTTCATATGATGTCTTGCTCAGAAAGTTTCGAAGATATACTCTATTGCATATGTAGCAAGCTGTGTTAACCGCTTCAGCCCAAAATCGCATAGATATTTTGCTTCCATTCAGCATAGATCTGGCTATTTCTTGAAGTGTTCTATTTTTCATCTTTGCAACTCCATTTTGTTGTGGAGTTTTGGGTGCTGAAAATTCTTGTACGATGCCATACTCATCACAAAAATCATTAAAGCTTGTATTCTCAAATTCTCTTCCATGATCCGAACGAATTCTTAATATAGTCAAAATTTTCAGATTCATCACCTGCACACATAGGCTTCTAAAAGCCTTAAAAGCATCTGATTTTTCTTTCAAAAATGACAAAGTATATCTTGAATAATCATCAACACAAGTTAGAAAGTATCTCATTTCACCAATGCTTTCATGTTATGTCAGACCAACCATATCCATGTGAATTAAATCAAGCATGCGAGATGAGGTAACATATCTACTCTTTTTATGTGGCACTTTTAGCTGTTTTCTATTTGACACGCCCTACAAATCGAATTTCCTACTTTGTTCATTTTGGCTAGACCCTTCACAGCCTCCAATTTTGTTAATTTACTGATGATATCAAAATTTACATGCCCAAGCCTTTGATGCCATAAATCAATGTTATTTTCATGAGTGGCCGACTCATAACTTACAACATGTAGCAATTGTCGGTTGATTGCTTGCCGCTCACGATACATTCACCTTGTTCAGTAAATACCCTGCATTCATCACTTGTAAATTTAACTAGCAAACCATCATCACATAATTGGCTTATACTTACCAAATTTGCCTTCAATCTATCAACATAAAGCACATTCTTGAGAGTAGGTAAACCATCCACGCACAATGTTCCTCTACCAATCACGGAAGTTTTCTTTCCATCTCCAAAAGTCACATGACCATCCATACAATTCTGATAATCAGTCAAGTAGACCTTTTCCCCTGTCATATGACGTGAACATCCACTATCAAAATACCAACCATGTTATAA